>OY288108.1:77095533-77248031 GCA_958431115.1 Syrphus vitripennis | reverse complement strand
TTTTGCTCGGTGGAACGTGTTAACTTTAACCGATTTTAATGAAATTTTACACAAATTTTTTATTTATTATCCTTACGATTCTAAGACCTAGGCATGAAATAAATTCCGACATTGATTAAATAAGCCACCCAAATAGATAGATGGTATAGATGCAAAATCTAATTCTTAGACTCGCTTATTATTTTTTTCAGGAGCACCACAGGTAATACGACTTAATCCATCCATTCATTCGGTTTCTGTAAAAAAAGGCGAATCTGCCAGCCTAACACTGGTAGTGTGTGCTGATCCAAGACCTCATCGCGTCGCTTGGGAATGGGGTTCATTGCGGTTAGAAGCTGGAACTGGAGTTGGTAAGTTAGCAAAATTTAATTTAAAAAAAAATATATGTTGCGTTACATCTGCCTGTGATGTTGTTTGTATATCCTCTAGACTTTAAATGAATAGGTACACAAAAATAAAAATATAATTAAATAAAATATGTATTTTATTTTGCAGTCCATAGAATTTATTTAAAGTTACATACAAAAGTTAGTAGAGAGGTGAGGTAGGTTAAAAGTAAAAGGGTAAAAATTAAGAGCTAAAAATTGGCGGTCCCCTTCTTCAGGTGTAAATTGGTTGTCAAGTAGAAAAGTTTGTAACTTTTTTTCTTTGTACTTTTGGCATTCCTCTCTCCAAATATGTGTTTGCTAAGTCTGTGTGCTTATGTGAGTTTATTAAGGATTTCTGTTTTTCTGAAATTGTGACATTTGTGTAAAAATGTGTAACACATACAAACTATGTGGTTGATGTTTTTAAACATGTTTTTGGAAACCATGATGACGTACTATGGTTTATTTCGTATCGCATTATTTTTCTAATGTTTTGGAAATAAATAATAACAAAGCGATATAAAAAAAACACACAAACATTTATATGCCAGTAAGACCTAGGGTTTTATAAATTAGGCATTGTTTTGAAGGAATAGAAGGATAGGACAGATTTTTGTTGGCATTTGATTTGTTTTGCATTTGATTTTGTTTTGTGGATTGAGAAATTGGGTTTTGATTATCTCATTAAATCCCAGGGGTGGCGTTCAGTTGAGGGAATATAGAATAAATTGCTGCCTAGACTGGGGATCGAACCCACACATCCAGGGTAGCAGTCAAGCACTACCTCCACTGCGCCGGGGCCACCCCCGGCAACAAAGCGATATGATAATTATTTTGTATGGCCAAGAAGAGTTTCTACTTGTTTTATCAAAAAGTTATGTATATTTTTAAAAACATTATTCAATTATTTATTTGAAATACTTACCTGCTTTATTAATTTTGATTTGTATGAACAATGAAAATTAACATTAAACATGTATCAATCTATTAATTCATGTAATGAATTTTTGTGATGGTTTCAGAAGTTGAAAAGTAGGTCCATCATTGAAAAAATATTTGGTTTATTTATTTCTTAGGAGGAATAGCAAAAAATGTTACTTTGAACCCCATTCTTCCCTAGGGAAAAATTTGATATACCAAAATCTAGAGGTCATATTTTTGTATTTCATGTTCTTAATCTATTTACTATTGCAACGCAAAATAATTTATTCCAAAAACAAAAATTAACAAAGTTCTTGCTAGCAAAATTATAAAATCCGGCCCTTTTTTTTTGTTTTTGAATATTTTTATCTCAATTCAAATTTATAACTTTATAACTCTTAAAGCTAGAAAAAAATTCAAGAAAAACTAGCCTACTTATCGATAACTTACTTCATGACATAATAACTTAAAACTAATCTTTTCGGTCTCAGAAATTATTTAAAACTAATGTAGGTATATTTATTGCCAAGAAATAATTAAGAAAAACTTGGTGTCTTTATCATTTTTTTTATTATTTTATATAAAACTTACAACTAAATTAAAACTAATTGTCTTACGCGGTTAATTCACATTTACCAACCTCCTAAACCCTAAAATTAACAAAAAAACAAGTCTTTTCTTTCTATTTCTATTTATTTTAAATTTTCCAGACGGCAATAGAACACTTAGAATTTATTAAGAGGTGTTTTTCCAAATTTTTTTTAGAATCTTCAGGAAATTGAACTGGGGCATTGCATATAAAACTTATAGTACTATCATGAAGCTGACTTTTAAGTTACGAGATTAGCTCGTCATTTTACCATGGAAAACATAAACATTAATATTTTTGTACCCAATTTTTTAATAAAATATTTATGTTTATGTGCAATGTCGCTGTAAATTTCAAAATCACAGCACTTTCACAGAATCTGGGATCGTTAATCCAAATTCCAGAATTAAATACATAAAAAAAATTCAGGAGATGAAGACAACCCAAAAACATTCATTCGACGATGAAGTGAAGAACAAAAAAAAAAACCACAACGTCTCGTATTAACACCTGGATAAGTATTTTATTAATTAGCAAGAGATGCTTACACTGTGACGGTTCCAATAACGGCAAAAACATTATTGATTTAAGAGAGAAAGTACCACTAGAGAGTAGAGAGAGTTTTTAATTTACAGTAAGAGCGTAACTTTCCAGTGAGAATAGTTATTAACAAAATATAAAGTAACAGCTAGAGATAAGAAACTATGCAAAAATTAAATTCCTGAACATTTAGCCCCCTATGAAAAACTCCGGTCTTTCAGAAAAGAGAAGTGGGGCAACCTTCACAACAGGTCGAGTGAATTCTCCATGCTGAGTCTTTACTGGGACAACTCTCACTTCTTTATCCTTTGCTGGATGTGCTTCAGTGATGCGACCAATAATCCACTTAGAAGGAGGAAGATTTGGCTCCTTCAGGAGGACGACAATGGACAAATTGGATTTGATGTTTTGCCAATTTTTTCTTTGTTGGATAGATGTAAAGTAGTCATTGTGCCATCTTCTCCAAAATCCTTGACTAAGTTTCTGTAAAAGATACCAATTAGTGAGAACAGATATTTTAAAATTTACCATATCAGGTTGGGGAACTGAGGTGTAAGCCTCCCCAATCATGAAGTGTGACGGCGAAAGAGCACTTGGCTCAGTTTCCGATGTTTGCCACACTGGACGAGAGTTGAGACGCGCCTCAATTTTGGTGAGGAGGGTGTACATTTCCTCGTACGTCAACACATGCTCTCCGATGACTCTCGCTGTTTCACAGACTTGACGCTAGCTTCCCATAAGCCTCCGAAATGAGGCGCAGATAGTGGGAGGAACTTCCAACTGATATTGTCCTTTGCGAGATGATCAAAGACAATTTTTTGGTTTTGTTGATTTAATACGCATTGGTACATTTCGTTTAACAAACGTTTGGCACCATGGAAATTGGTTCCGTTGTCACTCCAAATTTCTATGGGCTTTCCGCGACGCGCACAAAACCGGTCCAGGGCGAGAAGAAAAGCATTCGACGACAAGTCACCAACAAGCTCAAGGTGAATACCCTTTGTGACAAAGCACACAAAAAGAGCAATGTAAGCTTTCACGAATTTGGATTTCTGCCGCGCGATAGTCTTAGCGTTATAGAACCGGCATAGTTGCAGCCAACCTTATTAAACCGCCGCCGGCCGCGAAAATCTTATTCTTTCAGAGAGAAGGTTTCCCATTAACTGCTTCGACGTTTCGCGACGCTGCAGCGCGCTGTCGAAAACATGAAATACAATCGTGTACGACCTTCGAACTAGATTTCTAGCACCAATAATAAAAAACTCCTTTTTCAATAAACCGATCATAAGAGTCACACCGGCGGCGTGTAAATAATGTTCATTAAAGTAATTCACAATGAGTTTAGACATACGATTTGATTTGCAGAGTATGATAGGGTGTTATTCACGATAGGATAGTTGAGAGTTTTGTACACGCCCACCAACTCTAAGCACACCGTCCGAATCAAGAAATGGAGCGAGATTTAAAAGTTTATGTTTCCTTGAAAGTTCTTTGTTCTGTTTCAACGTGACGATTTCCAACGAAAATGAAGACATTTGACAAAACTTAATTAGCACAATTTTAGCTTGATACAATACTTTTACCGATAGGGATTCGTAATTTCGATTGTTCTTTGAAACGCGACAATTAGAGCAAAACCGAAACAATGTTGCTACGACTCTGAGACACTTATACCATTTTAATGAATTTGTTAAAATTTTCTGCAAAATGTTTTCTTCGGTAGCATTTGACATAAATACCTGCATTTTCGGGTTTCTTATTTCTTCCAACTGCTCTTCTGAAAACTCCTTCTCGCAGGGATTCAAAAAAGGCCACTGATTCTTCTCCCGCCACAACCACGAAGGTCCTTTCCAGCACAACTCGTTTGAAGGCAAAAGAGATGGTGTGATTTCTCGTGTTGCACAGTCAGCCGGGTTGCTTGCGTATCGTACGTGATTCCATAGTTTGTGAGGAATAGATGACACAATTTCCAATGTCCGATTTCCGATGAAAACTGACCATTTTTTAGGAGGAGATGCAAGCCAGTGCAGCACAATTGACGAATCTGTCCAAGCAAAAACTTTCATTTCTTTATCCTGCAATGAAATTTTGAGTTTATTTATTAGACGTGTTAGCAATAGGGCTCCGCAGAGTTCCAACCTAGGAACAGACAAAACCTTTATGGGAGAAACCTTACTCTTTGCAGATACCAATGCTACCGAAATAGAACCGTCCTTGTTCTTACTCCTACAGTAAACAACTGCAGCATATGCATCCAAAGATGCATCACAAAATGCATGGAACTTATAATTCCTTTTATTAGTCCATATGATTCTGGGTATATGAACAGCCTCGACGAGTGGTAGTTCTTGTCTTATTACCTTCCAGCGTTCAGCCATTTCCTCAGGAATTTCCTCATCCCAGTTCAACTTTTCTCTCCATAAGTCCTGTAGAAGAATTTTCACAGCAATGATTATCGGAGCGAGAAATCCCATTGGATCGAAGATTCGAGATGCATCTGACAGTATTTTACGTTTGGTACATTCAACACCTTGGCTTACCTTGTAGGAAAACCTATCCCTTGAAGGACACCATTGCAAACCAAGAACCTTCACTGAGTCAAACTCTTCAAATTTCAACGGCGACATCTCACGTTGGTCTTTAGGTAACGACAAAAGAAGCGGCCAGCAGTTTGTAGTCCACTTCCTTAAGCTAAAACCTCCGGTTTTCAACAGCTCTACCAATTCATTTTGAAGAGTAATGACTCCATCTATGGTGTCTGCCCCGGTTATGACATCATCAACGTAGAAGTCGTTTAGAACGGTTGCAGACGCGACGGAGTAATCTTCAGAAGAATCTAGAGCCAACTGTCTTAACGTTCGAACTGCTAAAAAAGGAGCGCACGCAGTACCATACGTTACTGTGAGTAGCCTGTAATGTTTCACAGGATGCTCAGGATGTTTACGCCAAACAATCCTTTGGAAATCACAATGATCACGTGCAACTCGAATTTGGCCGTACATCTTCTCGATATCGCCCGAAATAGTGCATACATGACGACGAAAACGAAGACAAACAGAAAATATGTCACGTTGTATGGTCGGACCAACAAGAAGTGAATCATTCAACGACAAAGAAGAGTTAGTTTTCGCGGATGTATCGAAAACGACCCTTATTTTTGTGGTGCTTCTGTCATTTTTAAACAACGCATGATGAGGAAGATAATAAGACCTGTTGGATGGTTGATATACCTTAGCAGCAGGAATTTCCTCCATATGACCCAATGACAGATACTCTTCCATGAATTTGTGGTATTGATCTCTTAATGAACGATTTGAAACAAATCTTCGTTCGATGGAGAGAAGGCGACGTAAGGAAACGGCAAACGAATTTTGAATGGTGACCGAACTACATAACGACCATTAGAAAGCCTTTGATGAGATGAAGCGAACAACTCCTCAGCCCTTTGTTCATCAATCGAGAGGGTGGGCTCATTAGAGATTTCCTCTAAACGGCAGAATTTCTCGAGATCAAACTCTTGCGAATGATCCAACTGCATACAAAATGTTTCAATACCAGCACTCAAATCCAGCCTACGACCTTGTGCAGATGTTCCAGCAACAACCGATCCAAAAATTGTAGGAATCAAATTAGGAATGCCACGCAATTCAGTATTTGTGGGCCCTGTGATAATATTGAAAACCTTATCTGCCCCGATTAAAATGTCAATACCACCAGGTTTATAGAAATAAGGATCGGCAAGCTGAACAGAAATAACATTGTGTTTGTTAACGTTTTCAATGAGTGAAATAGGCAGCAAACAAGTTATCTTTGAAAGAACATGGCAATCCACATCAACAAAGCTCGAGCTAAATTGCGAAATCAGTCTAATTGTCACCATGCCATTTGTAACACCTGAAGAAGTAGAACCAACTCCAAACACAGGAACTCGATAATGGCTACGCGAAAGTCCCAAACGTTGAACAGTCTGTTCAGTTATTAACGACACTTGAGAGCCCATATCGAGTAGCACGCGAACGTTTTGAAACGACCTTTCTTTGTTCTGGGTTTTAACAATAGCAGTAGGAATTTTTCCGAAAACGGAAAAATGATTTACAAATTTTCTTATGGAACGTACGATCGCTCTATAGAGCTCGAGCTGCTCAGCAGCTAGCCCATACCCATACAAGAAATTAGATGGACAGGGAATGGTGTTTTATAGAAAAGAGATTATGACCTATATTACAGTTGTCATACAAAACACCATGTTGTGCTCGGGGTAGGTTTCTTGGTCAGCGAAAAAATGAAGTCTACCATCATCCTACCCTTCGCGTGCGAGGCAAATTCAAGAACATCAGCCTCATTAACGTTCACGGACCTACGGAGGAGTCCTCAGACGAAGAAAAAGAGACTTATTATGAACAAGTCGAGAGGGCCCTCCATGCCTGTCCAAGGTATGATGCTAAAATCATCTTTGGGGATTTGAACGCTAAAATAGGTCGGGAGCCGGTATTCAGGCATTACGTAGGCACCCATAGTTTGCATGAGAACACTAATGACAATGGACTTCGAGTCCTAGAATTGGCAGCATCGAAAAACATGGTCGTTGCGAGTACCAGGTACCCACGTAATGATATCTACAAAGCCACCTGGGTATCACCTGATGGAGTCACTCGTAACCAAATTGACCACGTGTTGATAGACCGTCGCCACTATTCGAACTTGATGACGGTACGAACGTACCGAGGTGCCAATATCGACTCGGATCACTATCTTGTTGGTATGGTTTTCCGAGGGCGGATTGCCTTGCGAAGACGTGTTGCATCCGCCGATCAGGTTCGAACCAACACGGCTGCACTACGCAATGAAAATACCAGTAACACCTTTGGACATGCGTTAGGACTCGCCCTGGAACCACTCGATCCAGGGAAAGTAAGTCCTGGAGCCAGTATGCTGGGCGTAGATGAGAAGTGGACACGCCTTAAGAACACTTTCATTAGTACTGCCAACTCCATCTTAGGCAGCAGTCGTAGAAGTCGGAACGACTGGTTTGATGATGAATGCAAGCTAGCGACTGAACGTAAGAATGTTGCGTACCGAGCAATGCAACAATCTCATAGAACGCGGGCACGCGAAGATGAATTTAAAGAGGTCAGAAGAATAGAAAAACGGCTTCACAGACAGAAAAAATCAGCCTGGGAGAAGAACATGATCTGTGAGTTAGAAAGAAGCCGAGAGCGAGGTCCGCACCAGGCGCGGAAGTTCTACCAATCCGTCCGAAACATGACGCAGTACACACCACGCTGCACTTACTGCAAGGACGGAGAGGGAAATCTGATCACCGATCCCCAAAGCATACTGGAGCGATGGGAAGTGTACTTTAATGAATTGCTAAATGGTCAGCTCACTGCAGAAGTAGAGGCTCCACTACTTCAAGAAGAATACCCTATGTTACCGTCACCAAGCATAGAAGAGGTTGAGAAGGCTATAGCCCGGCTTAAGAAAAACAAAGCCCCGGGAGCCGATGGCATACCAGCCGAACTATTCCACCACGGCGGGCCAGCCTTACACCAAGCAATTCATGATATTCTAGTGCACGTATGGGAGCAGGAAGAAATGCCAGAAGACTGGCAAAAAGGTATAATTTGCCCCATACATAAGAAAGGAGATGTCACAACGTGCAGCAATTATAGAGGTATCACGTTGTTGAGTACCGCCTATAAGATACTCTCCTCTATCCTACAAGAACGGATAGCCCCATATGCTAAAACCATAATCGGCCAATATCAGTGTGGTTTCATTCCAGGCAAATCAACAACTGATCAGATCTTTACCCTTAGGCAGGCGATGGAAAAATGTCTAGAATTTAACATCCCAACATACCATCTGTTTATAGACTTTAAGGCCGCCTATGATAGCATAGCCAGGGTAGAACTTTACAAAGCCATGAGAGAATTCGGCATCCCAAATAAATTGACACGACTTTCTAGGTTGACCATGACCAACGTAACAAGCCAAGTAAAAATACTGGCTTACGCAGACGACATTGACATCATCGGAAGGACCGAACAAGCTGTACACGATTCCTTCATCCAGATCAAGCAGGCGGCACAAAATCTGGGGCTGCACATTAGTGAAGGTAAAACAAAGTACATGGTGGCGTCGAATGCGAGAAGAACAGTTGGTCAAACAATCAAGGTAGCGGAGCACGAATTTGAAGTGGTGCAATCCTTCAAATACCTTGGGTCAACAGTAGCAGCTGATAATAATTTAGAAGAAGAAATACGCGGGTGGCTGCTCAATTCCAACAGAGCCTACTATAGTCTGTCAAAGCTCTTCAAATCCAGAAATCTCACCATAACTTCAAAACTGCTGCTGTACAGGACCATGGTCCTGCCAGTACTCACGTATGGATCCGAGACTTGGGTGCTTAGCAAAAGACACTCCGACCTCTTAGCCGCGTTCGAGAGAAAAGTCTTAAGGAGAATTGTTGGCCCCATATGTGAGGAAGGACGATTCCGGAGATGGTACAATCATGAATTGTACGCAATCTACCTTGAAGCAGACATAGTGACAAAAATTAAGCTCTGTAGACTCCGGTGAGCAGGGCACCTAGCTCGCATGAGTGAAGAGGAACCTGCTCGGAAAGTCTTTTGTGGTACATTCTATGGTAGACGGCAGCGTGGTAGACCATGCTTGCGCTGGAGAGATGGCGTAGACCAGGACGCCCGAAGCCTTGGGGTACGCAACTGGATGGCGTTGGCTCAAGACCGGGATAGGTGGAGAGACTTGTTGAAGGAGGCCAGGACCGGACCCCGGTTGTCGAGCCGATGATGATAATGATGACTCTAAGATATTATTAGCTAGAACTGATGAATTCTTCATCACAATATAAAAATATCTAATTCTATTTAAATCATGTAAATTATATAAAGTAACACCTTTAAGTTCAAAACACGGACAAATCATTACGGATAAAACAATTGCCTTATGTAACCAAACTTATATAAGAACAAAAAATTGTCAAAATCATCTAAGTAAAAACATTTGTGAAATTAACTTTGAAGAAGAAAAATGTCTTATTCCATTTTTAAAGAATATAACATCAAATTGTGACATTAATTAAGAATATGATTACGACTTAGAAATTGAATCCGGTGTTATGTTATTAAACGGTAAGCATAAGTTAAATAATTAAACAGTTAATGGTATAAACTTAGCTTCTATGAAAATAATATAAATCTAGACGATAAAATATACAAAAACATTCATAAGTAAATTAAAGAAGTTACATATATCATTGAATAAATATAAATAGAAGTGACACCTCAGAGCTCAAAGCGGCACCGGCTACGTGTGGCAAATTTGAGAATTTGAGGTATCACTTTCTGTAAAAACATCTTCCCACAACTCAAACGACAAACAATTTTTTAGCATGCCAAAATTGATTTTCGTTAATAAATTGGCAGAACTGGAACTAGAATCAAAGGCAGTATTATTTATTCCTACATCAACCAAAAGCCCTGTCATGGAATGATCAGTGATTCTAAGGTCAAAAACACATTTTTCACATGAATTTACAGAAGAAAGAGCAAACCGGCCATATGTATATGTGATCAAGACATGAACGCGATCTCGGCCTAGTAATCTCTTTAATAAAAGAAATGAGCCCATAAGAAGCTAATAGATCAAGATATGATCCAATAAGTTCACTGCTGTCAAGAATATTTATTTTAAAGTCGCCCATACTCAACAGATTCTCTGATCTTTCACTTTCCAAAAAACTTGAAAATGCTTCCAAAAAACTGTTAGTGCTGACGAGGTGATAAGAGGATTGAATGCACTTGATGCAACTGGTCGTGATCCCTGGTTAATTTATCTGTTGGTACAAAAGCTTGACCCAGATACGAAGCAAGCTTGGGCGGAAAATCTTGGGTCAAAGGAAGATGATACGATAAATGAGTTATTGGAGTTTCTACAAAACCGGTGTGCTTGTTTGGAGACATGTTTGCTTCCTGTTCGTCATTCTAAATCTCGAAATAACGTTCAAAATACAGTGCGAGGTTTCATGTGGTTGAATCGGTTCAAAGCTGTTTGCAATGTAAGGGCAATCATAATCTGGTGAATTGTAAAAATTTTCTAGCTCTTGATATTGATGGTCGTCGAAGTTTTGTCAGGGATAAATCGTTATGTTTCAACTGCTTACGATCAGGACACGCTGCCAATAGATGCTTTTCACACCAACGTTGCAAGCTACGCAAATCTCGACACCATGTTTTAGTCCACCAGGATGATGCCACTTCGTATCCGGTTCGCACAATTTCAAATCAAAGCCAGTCATTAGTTGTTGCTACTCCTGTAGAGCCTAGTGTATTGTCGTCAAATCCTGGTCCGCTGTCTGTGGTTAGTAACCATTCGTTTGAATAAATCTGCAAAGGTGACACTATACTTCCTACTCATCATCATCATCATTATCATCGGCTCGACAACCGGGGTCCGGTCTTGGCCTCCTTAAACAAGTCTCTCCACCTATCCCGGTCTTGAGCCGACGCCATAGAGTGGAGTACTCCAAGGTTTCGGGCGTCTTGTCTACGCCATCTCTCCAGCGCAAGCATGGTCTACCACGCTGCCGTCTACCGTAGAATGTACCACAAAGGACTTTCCAAGCAGGTTCCTCTTCACTCATGCGTGCTAGATGCCCTGCCCACCGGAGTCTACCGAGCCTAATTTTTGTCACTATGTCTACTTCAAGGTAGATTGCGTACAGTTCATGATTGTACCGTCTTCGGAATCGTCCTTCCTCACTTAAGACTTTTCTCTCGAACTCGGCTAAGAGGTCGGAGTGTCTTTTGCTAAGCACCCAAATCTCGGATCCATACGTGAGTACTGGCAGGACCATGGTCCTGTACAGCAGCAGTTTTGAAGTTATGGTGAGATTTCTGGATTTAAAGAGCTTTGACAGACTGTAGTAGGCTTTGTTGGAATTGAGATGCCGCCCGTGTATTTCTTCTTCTAAATTATTATCGGCTGCTACTATTGACCCAAGGTATTTGAAGGATTGCACCACTTCAAATTCGTGCTCCACTACATTGATTATTTGACCAACTGTTTTTCTCGCATTCGACGTCACCATGTACTTTATTTTTCCTTCACTAATGTGCAGCCCCAGATTTAATGCCGCCTTCTCAATCTGGATGAAGGAATCGTGTACAGTTTTTTCGGTCCTTCCGATGATGTCAATATCGTCTGCGTAAGCCAGTATCTGGCTGGACCTGTTGACGATGGTCCCCCTTGTTGCCGTGCCAGAGTCACGGATTGCTTTCTCCAACGCCAGGTTGAAGAGGAGGCAGGCCAAACCATCCCCTTGTTGGAGTCCATTAAAGATGTTGATTGGTCCGGATAGCAATCCGGCTATTTTTACTTGGCTTGTTACGTTGGTCATGGTCATCCTAAAAGTCGTGTCAATTTATTTGGGACGCCGAATTCTCTCATGGCTTTGTAAAGTTCTACCCTGGCTATGCTTTCATAGGCGACCTTAAATTCTATAAACAGATGGTATGTTGGGATGTTAAATTCTAGACATTTTTCCATCGCCTGCCTAAGGGTAAAGATCTGATCAGTTGTTGATTTGCCTGGAATGAAATCACACTGATATTGGCCGATTATGGTTTTAGCGTATGGGGCTATCCGTTCTTGTAGCATAGAGGAGAGCATATTATAGGCGGTACTCAACAACGTGATACCTCTATAATTGCTGCACGTTGTGACATCTCCTTTCTTATGTATGGGGCAAATTATACCTTTTTGCCAGTCTTCTGGCATTTCTTCCTGCTCCCATACGTGCACTAGAATATCATGAATTGCTTGGCGTAAGGCTGGCCCGCCGTGGTGGAATAGTTCGGCTGGTATGCCATCGGCTCCCGGGGCTTTGTTTTTCTTAAGCCGGGCTATAGCCTTCTCAACCTCTTCTATGCTTGGTGACGGTAACATAGGGTATTCTTCTTGAAGTAGTGGAGCCTCTACTTCTGCAGTGAGCTGACCATTTAGCAATTCATTAAAGTACACTTCCCATCGCTCCAGTATGCTTTGGGGATGGGAGATCAGATTTCCCTCTCCGTCCTTGCAGTAAGTGCAGCGTGGTGTGTACTGCGTCATGTTTCGGACGGATTGGTAGAACTTCCGCGCCTGGTGCGGACCTCGCTCTCGGCTTCTTTCTAACTCACAGATCATGTTCTTCTCCCAGGCTGATTTTTTCTGTCTGTGAAGCCGTTTTTCTATTCTTCTGACCTCTTTATATTCATCTTCGCGTGCCCGCGTTCTATGAGATTGTTGCATTGCTCGGTACGCAACATTCTTACGTTCAGTCGCTAGCTTGCATTCATCATCAAACCAGTCGTTCCGACTTCTACGACTGCTGCCTAAGATGGAGTTGGCAGTACTAATGAAAGTGTTCTTAAGGCGTGTCCACTTCTCATCTACGCCCAGCATACTGGCTCCAGGACTTACTTTCCCTGGATCGAGTGGTTCCAGGGCGAGTCCTAACGCATGTCCAAAGGTGTTACTGGTATTTTCATTGCGTAGTGCAGCCGTGTTGGTTCGAACCTGATCGGCGGATGCAACACGTCTTCGCAAGGCAATCCGCCCTCGGAAAACCATACCAACAAGATAGTGATCCGAGTCGATATTGGCACCTCGGTACGTTCGTACCGTCATCAAGTTCGAATAGTGGCGACGGTCTATCAACACGTGGTCAATTTGGTTACGAGTGACTCCATCAGGTGATACCCAGGTGGCTTTGTAGATATCATTACGCGGGTACCTGGTACTCGCAACGACCATGTTTTTCAATGCTGCCAATTCTAGGACTCAAAGTCCATTGTCATTAGTGTTCTCATGCAAACTATGGGTGCCTGCGTAATGCCTGATACCGGCTCCCGACCTATTTTAGCGTTCAAATCCCCAAAGATGATTTTAGCATCATACCTTGGACAGGCATGGAGGGCCCTCTCGACTTGTTCATAATAAGTCTCTTTTTCTTCGTCTGAGGACTCCTCCGTCCGTAGGTCCGTGAACGTTAATGAGGCTGATGTTCTTGAATTTGCCTCGCACGCGAAGGGTGCATAGCCTTTCGCTTATAGCGTTAAAGCCGATGACGGTGGACTTCATTTTTTCGCTGACCAAGAAGCCTACCCCGAGCACATGGTGTTTTGAATGACAACTGTAATATAGGTCATAATCTCTTTTCTGTAAAACACCACTCCCTGTCCATCTAATTTCTTGTAATGCTGTTATGTGAGCTTTATATTCTGAAAGGGTATCGGCTAGCTGCTGAGCAGCTCGAGCTCTATAGAGCGATTGTACTTTCCATAAGAAAATTCGTAAATCGTTTTTCCGTTTTCGTAGCGTTGGTTGTCGTCGTGGGATCAGTCCGTTTCCGAGGCTTGTTGTTGGTCTCGTAATTCTCTTATTTTTTACGGAACAGGGAATCAACCTGTTGCCAACCTCTGGAAATAGCCTGATCATATTAGCCAAACCTTTTAGGGGTTTGTTTCTAGCGGCCGCCGCGAAGAGGCTATGATCACACTTCCACCAGTCCCGAATAGTTACGGCACGTGCATGTTTTCGTATGCTACATGTTATTCCCCCTTTTCGGCTGATGGCTGACCGCCTTGGCTTTCTGATAATTATTCATTATATTTTTCTGCATTAATAGTTCTGGTGAATAATAAAAATTGTTCGTACACTTGTTTCATTTATGTTCTCTAAGGCTCTGACCTTCAAATTGTTGCAAAATTTGTTCAAATCTAGAATTTATAACTAGTTTTTTGTTTATTATTGTTTTCTACGATATTATTTATACTCGTTTCTATGTTTAATAAGTCATCATGGTCTGGATTACCAAACACATATTTGAAAGCTGTTCCTAAAAAGTTAATAGACTTAGTATGCCTAGTATGTTCTTGTAATTGGTCTGCTAGATTCTTGAATTTAGTTAGCCAAATTTTTTCTTTTTGCATAGGTTGATATGTACTAGTTATGATATTTACGTAAAGTTGAAATATCGAAGTCAGGTTGGTTACATGTAACAAATAAGTTTGTTCTTTAAATGGATACACGTCATCTGTTTGTGTAAGTATAAATTTCTTGTGTAGTAACTCAGTTATGTATATGAGCGTTTCCTTGCCCTTCTTGATTCTGTACAATTCCTAGTAATGTTAGGAATATTAATATTCTCGTCGTCTGAAAAGTGATAATTTTTTTATGTTATCCTTGTGAATTTTTATTCCTTCTTTAGAGACTATAGTGTTTAATTTATCTTCTTCTACTATTCTTCTTATGTATCTGGAGTAAGATTTCTTTCTAAGACCTGTGATTCTTAACATTATCTTATCTCCTTTTTTTACTCTCCGCGTCGAGTTCAGTTTAGTTTGTATATTATAATTTCACTATTGCTATATTTATTTTGGTTAAAGAAAATGTGTCTAGGTTTCAAACCTGTAACTGAGTGCATAGAATTATTTAACTCGCGCACTGTTCTAAATTTTTCCTCGATGAGGAATTGTGAATATCCTAGACAGTTCAATTATTGTACCGTTTACACGTTCGACTTGACAGTTCGCTGTCGATCCGTATACTGGAGTTTCTACTTTAGTTATTTTGTATTTCAAACACATTTGGTTCACCATTTCTGTTTTGAAGCCCTTCTCTTTATCTGTCATGAATCGTTTACATTTTGGAAAATAATTAGATGAGACCACTTTCATAACGTCGTGCAGTCTTTTTCGAGTTTCGATTTTCCGAAGTATTATATATTTAGAATACTTATCTACTGTTACAAGGAAAGTATACTTATAGTTGAAGTATATGTCCATATGAATGTCTGTTCCCGCATGTGTTGGTATTTCTGAATTATTCAGAGGTTCTCTTATAGGTTCTCTTATAGGATTTCTTTCATATTTTCCAAAGTTTTGTTAAAACTATTTTCTTGTTTATCTGGATCGGGCTAATAATATTTCTTCGAGATTCCTTGTATTATGTTACGTAACTCTCGATGTGCTCTTTCGTGAGTGTCCTTTGCATGTTTCAATTGTTCTTCCAAATTTGTCACGTCTTGAAGTTTTCTTGGTGTGAATATAAATCTTAGTATTGGAAATTCCTTTTTTACGTTTTCACCATATTATTTTTTTTTTATAATTTGCACCCACAAGGAATTTTTTATACCTTTTTGTGCCAGAGACACAGTGAGTGATTAGGAAGAAGGGAAGGGGTTGGAAAGGAGGTGTCGGTGTACATTGGTCTTGAATTCTTGAACATTATAATGATCGGGATAGACAGAGTGTGGAAGAGAGTTCCACATTCGCGTAGTACGGCTTCAAATTAATCTCTATACTTGAGAGCACGTCCGAAGTTGGGCTCGAGGGTAAACTGATGGGCATTCCTAGAAGCGCGAGTATTACGGGCGAATTGTTTGAGGGGAGGAATGCAACTGGCTATTTCACTAGAGCAATTACCGTAGAAGTAACGGTAGAACAAGGAGAGACACGCAACGTTACGACGGTGGTCTAAAGGGGTGAATGAGTCAGTGATCTCTCTATCACCAATCATTCTTACAGCTCCTTTTTGTATTCCATCCAATAGACTTAAGTAAATAATTGGAGCACCAGCCCAGAGATGGGAATTGTACTCAAGCTTTGGACGGATATAGGTTTTATAGATAATAGCCAGAAACCCAAACATCTTGCGGCATTTTTGGCGACATCGCATATGTACTCGTTCCACAAGAGGTGGTCAGTGATGCACATACCGAGAATCTCGAGATTTTCGGTCTCGTTGATGCTAGTGCCACTCATGGACAGTGGCAAGGGGGGTATATCTCGCTTCGACGATACAAGACAGCATTGGGTTTTCGAAGCATTAAACACTTCGCGGTTTTTAATTCCCCATTGTATAATGCCGTTTAAGTCAGAGTTTAATGAGCTCATCATATTTTGCGTTGCAGTTCCACATCCGAAGAGGAGGGATGTGAGTCTGGAAACGAATAAATAAAAAAAGCTAAGGGTGCTAGGGTCAGCGAAACAATTTATTGGATTAGAGGTTACAGACAAAAGATCATCAATGAAAATGAGGAAGAGGGTTGGAGACAAAACGGAGCCCTGGGGCACACCAGCATGTATATTATGGGTTTCAGACTTGAAACCGTCCAATACAACTTGTATTGAACGGTTCGAAAGAAAGGTTCTAATACAACTAAGAAGGTATTTATCGATACCGAAAGCACGCATTTTCGATAAAAGAGCAAGATGCCAGACTTTATCAAATGCCTTTGAAATATCAAGTGCAACAATCTTACTTTCTCCAAAACGATGTAAAGATTTGTTCCACTGTTCGGTGAGATAAACCATCAGATCACTAGTGGACCTGTTGCTGCGAAAGCCGTACTGCCGGTCATTAAGAAGCTTTCGGTCTTCGAGATATTTCTTGAGCTGATAGTTTATCAGCGTTTCCATGACCTTAGAAAGAAGGGACGTAAGTGCAATCGGACAATAATTGGAGGGAGAAGAAGATTCGACTTTTTTTGGGATTGGCTGGACAAATGCTGTTTTCCAACTGCTCGGAACGAGCCCAGAAGAATAGGATAGGATAGTTGTATATGTTTTCAGATTTTGTAGGTAAAGCTATAATCCTCTGGGGTTGTATAACTTCTTTCATCTGCCTTAGTGAAGAGTCTTTGTCCTTAAACTTTATTATGAGTCTTATTTTGTTACTAAAATAGATTTGTGTTTCGGTATTATTTGTAATATCTTAAATAAGTTTGAATTGTGCAGCTTATGTATTAATAGGCTGATTCACAGTTTTTATTAAATAATAATAATTTCTAATGAAATCATTAGAAGAACTTTCAGCTGAATGTGCTGTTTCTATGGTAGAAGTATTTATGCGTTGACGTGATAATCCATTCACTACAAGATTCAGGTTTCCTTGTTTATATTTTGCTCCAAAGTCTTCTATGATTCCCTTCCAACGCTTCAGCTTTGTGTTGGGATTCTTTCCTGATACAGAATATACAGGGTGAGTCACGAGCAGTGCGACAAAATGCCAGGGCGTGTAGATTGCTTTGAGACAAGAAAAAAATCGTATGGGAGGGGGGGGTCTATTCCCCTCCCCCGTTTAGGCGGGAGGGGAAATTTTCGAAAAAAATGACTTAAAATGAAAAGAAAATTATTTAAAATTAACGGCTTTATTCAGAATGCTGTGCGATACTTTTTTGAAAAGCCAACAACTTTTTCTTTCATTCTGTTCTTAAATAAATCTATTCTAAGAAACAGTTTTTAAAATATTAATTTTCAAAGTCAAAATTTTGAAAAAAATTAAAAAAATTCAAATTAATTTTTTCAAAAATTTACGTAATTAAGCTCTAATTTTAATTTCAAAATTCAATGCTGTTATTAATTTTAAGTCAAAATCAGAAAACCGGATGCAAAAATTTTATGTCGTTCTCAAGAAAAAAAAAAGAAAATTTCAATGCAAGATAAATAAAAGGCATTGCAGTTTTGCTTAGTAATTATTTCCAATTTGAATATGAACTCATTAACACGTAACGATGTCAAGCTCATACACCCGAGAAGAATTAACGGACATACATTTCTGCTACCGTTTAGCTAATGGTCGAGGTCGTGAAGCCGAAAGACTGTACGCTGAAAGATATTCCAATAGGAGGTGTCCCCATCATAGCACGTTTTCAAGAATCCACCGACGACGTCTACGAGATCATGGATTGCTGGAGCATCGTAGAAGCGAAAGGCCAGTTTGAGATGAGTCAAGAATCTTAGATGAAAGAATTCTGGATTTAGTCCGAAATAATCCCTCCGTTAGTACAAGAAGGATATCTACTATACTTGGAGTGTCCCAATCTAGAGATTGTAGAGTGCTTCATGCGGAAAATTTACACCCGTACCACTTTACGCCTGTTCAGGAACTCACCTCAAACGACAAGTTTCGGGGTTGGCCGTAGCGTGATGGTATGCGTGGTCGCCTGTCAACCTCACAGGCCACAGGTTCAATCCCTGTCGTACTTCTATGTCATGTTTTTATTCCATTATCATTGATCATTCTTTCCGCTGGTTTTACTCATTACATGTTGTTCAGGCATAACACTAACAACATGTGATTGAGTAAATACTAGTATGCCCAACAAATATGACAATGAACAAAATAATGCGAATTATAAAGGGACATTGATATAAGACACGGCATTTCTCCGCTTTAGCCCAGCCGCCAACCCTGGATATAAAATCTGAGACAACCACCACCTTCAGTCTCAGTAACTCACGCCACATACCTTTCCATACACCTTTCCCTTCCATCCTTATCCTTCACGCCCGCGCTGTGTTGAACAACATATTATAAAGCGTACACCTTCCCCTTGAGCGCGCGCAAATTATAAAAAAAAAAAAAGTTATTGAGAACCGAATTTTGTAGAACATTACTGCTTAGAAATGAAACTGAACAAAACTATTTTACAAGGATATTCTGGATGGATGAAGCACAGTTTACTAAGGATGGGGTTACTAACTTCCACAATTTGCATCATTGGAGTAGCACAAATCCACACAAAAAAAAAACAAAAGAAATCACAACACCGCTTTAGTTGTAATGTTTGGCTTGGTATTGTTGGACACACTGTGATCGGGCCCCGGTTTTTTAATTCCGTTAATAATGGAGAATCATACCTGCAATTCCTACGAGACCTTTTACCCGATTTATTAGACAACGTTCCATTGGTTATAGCAGATACTATAATCTACCAACAAGATGGTGCTCCAGCACACTACAGCTTACAGGTGAGAAACTGATTGGATGATCATTTTAGTGACCGTTAGATCGTAAGAATGGGCCACACGGAATGGCCACCTAGGTCACTAGATTTAACTCCCTAGATTTCTATGCATGCGGATTTATAAGAATTATTTTTACGAAGTGGAAATAGTATCATTGGAACAACTGAAGGAACGAATTGAAGTCGCTGGAGTCAAATTGCAGAAAAATTTGTCAAGCATAAACTTATGTGAAGCCATTACAAGGAGGTATAATCTATGTCTTCTAAAAAATGGAGATCATACCGAGAATTAGCTAGACCGTAGCAGGAATGTATGTCCGTTAATTCTTCTCGGGTGTATGAGCTTGACATCGTTACGTGTTAATTAGTTTATATTCAAATTGGAAATAATTACTAAGCAAAACTGCAATGCCTTTCATTTATCTTGCATTGTAATTTTCTTCTTTTTTTCATTTAAAAAAAAAATGGGGTGTTATTGTCCTTATTGTCCACACCTAACAGAACCCATGAGCTGCGGGCAGGCCAAGGCAAAAATATTGACAGGTCAGTTTTCAGAAGTTATCAATGAAAATAATATTAATCCAGGGTTATTCCAATACTTTTTAATTTTATTACGTTCTCATAAAACTCCAATTCAAAAAAAGTAAAAAAAAAACTAAGATTAATACTTCATAAATTGGTTCGTTAAAATAAAAATAAATGTTTTTCTTGGTTCTTTTTAATTTCTTGAGAACTACATAAAATTTTTGCATCCGGTTTTCTGATTGTGAGTTTAAATTAATAACAGCATTGAATTTTGAAATTAAAATTAGTACTTAATAATGTAAAATTTTGAAAAAAATTAATTTGAATTTTTTTTCTTCAAAATTTTGACTTTGGAAATTAATATTTCAAAAACTATTTCTTAGAATAGATTTATTTGAAAATAGGATGAAAGAAAAAGTTGTTGGGTTTTTAAAAAGGTATCGCACATCATTGTGAATGAAGCCGTTGATTTTAAATAATTTTTCTTCCATTTTAAGTCAATTTTTTCGAAAATTGCCCCACCCGGCTTAACGGGGGAGGGGAATAGACCCCCTCCCATACGATTTTTTTCTTGTCTCAACGCAACCTACACGCCGTAGCATTTTGTTGCACTGCTCGTGACTCACCCTGTATAAGGCTTTTGTGATCGGTATATATGGTTAAGTCTGTTATACTATATAATGTAGTTTCTGAGTTTTTGTAAGGACCATAATATGATCGCTAATAGCTCCTTCTCGTTTGTGCTATAGTTCTCTTCTGTCTTACTCAGTGTTCTTGACAAGAAGTGTATAGGTTGCTTATTCTGACTTAGTACGGCTTCAATAGCTATGTTGGATGCATCAGTAGTAAGTTCGAATGGTTTACTACTTTCTATATATAAACTATAGTACTATCATGGCGAGTTTTTTTAAGGTTGCACGGACCCTTGTGGTGGCGCTGCAAAACTTGAGGTATAAAATCCGATTTGGGGAGTCTTTAAGCGTCGAAAATTGGTGGTAGGAGCAAGAGGAGACTATTTTTTGGATAATTGCAGCCAAAAAATATCAGTAAATATCATTTAAAACCTAGATAAGCTCTCCGCAAAAAAAAAAGAGTAAGAGTTGCCGGCATACTTTAGATGTCGCCCCATTCGACTTCCACCATGAGAGTACTATAGTTTATAGGTATATATACAAAAGTTTAATAGTCTGGTTGAAAAAGTTCGACTTGTTTTTTTAAATAATTTTTTAAATTCTAAACGCTTCTAATGCTGAGTCATTCAGATTTACCTTAATATTTTTACTTTGTTTTTTTTTTGTTTGCTTTACCGTTATCTCCTCGTAAATATAATGTCACGGGCTTGGCTATGCATGTGTATCCTTTTTAAACTCACGATAGTAACCTGTAAGACCTAATAATCCTCTCAAATCCTTTACCTTTACCGTTTGTGGGGCTGTAAAATTTTCTATAGCTGCAACAACCAGGCGAAGTTTTGGTTTTCCTTTTTCGTCCAAACCTTTCTTAGATACTGTCTATATAGGACTGTTATAAGGGCTATGGCTTTTTTCTTTTATATCGTCATGTAAGAGTTTCTGTATTTCTTTGTTAAGGAATTCGTTATCTGCTATGGGACATGGATATTGTTTAACATAAACCAGATTATCATTGGTCGTCCTAATGCTTGCTTCTATAGTATCTGTAAAAGGTAACGGTCCTATGCTGTTATTAGTCTTCATCAGTCTATCTATGTCTGCTTTATAAATATTATTTTCCTCAATAATTATGTAATTAAATTACTGAATAGATTCGACACTGCTTATGGTGGTTAGAGTCATATTCCCGAAATTTATTTCCGCGTTTAAAAATTTAAGTCCTTCATATACCAATATCATATCAAAAGACTGAATATCCTCTAATTCAAAAAATGTTATATTTTTCTTTAGTATGTTAACTACTTTATTAGTATCTACTATGGAATAACCATGCATTGTTTTTATTTTTATACGTTTAATTTTAATGTTTTCGCTAGAATCGCATTTTCTACTTATGTAATTATGGGTTGCTCCGGTATCAACAAGAATTTTTGAAATTTTCTTGTACATCGGTGTACATGACCATTTCTGTTTAAAACAATCTTCCGGCCTCTGATTAGTGTTAACTGGGACAGAATCTTTAACAATTTTCGTAAGGGTCTCCATATGAAGTGGTACGTTTTCTGCACGTTTAATAGCAAGTTCCTCATTCAAATTATTTTTATACGTAGACTGAAATCTATTTTTCCAAATTAACTTTGGCAGAAGTTCCAGTCGCTTTGCCCTGAGAATTTCTTCAGGTGAAGAGACTGTACACAAAATCTACAAGGGCATATGATCCGAAAAATTTTCCGCAGCTATCTTGAATTCACACAGTATTGAATTCCAAGCCCCAGACACAAAACAGTAGTCGATGACTAAACACGCCGTTCCTCGCATAAACGTATATTCTCCGTTGGGATCTCCTCCACAGCTTCCATTTAAAACCCTTGCATCTAATGCGTCAGATATCTCCAATATCTGTTCGCCTTTTCTATCACAAACTTTATCTTTTGACATCCGGGTCGAATTTAAAATATCTGACGCAGATCCACTAGTAAAATTATTTTGCGACAGACCAATTTTTGCGTTGAAATCACCAACAAGTAATACATCAATTGACCCTAAATCAAGAATTGCATCACTAAGTTTATCGTAATCTCTCTTCCAATGGTTACAATTTAAGTAAATCGGCATGATGTAGAGTACACAGCTATTAATGTTCACCTTCAAGACATTCCTTTCTCCCGCTTGCTTATAATTTAAATCAATTCCTTCGAGACACTTGCGATAACCATTTAGTTCACCACCACTTCCTCTTCCACAAGCATTTGCTTTCACAGCTGGAATCCATTTTAATTCATAATTTTTAAATATACCTTCAAATTTTTCTTTCTCATTTTCTAATACATGCGTTTCAAATAATAAAAGTATATCAAAACTTTTAATATAATTAAAAAAATTCATTACAAAAAATTTACTTTAAGACCTGATACGTTGAACCCTAATATTCTTAAATCTATAGTTTGTTTCTGGTAGACAAAATCGTATCATTCCGAAGAGTGTAAACGCGTTCCTGGATCATTTGTAGAACGCGAACTTGTGTGTGCACCCATATTATGTACAGCGGCTTCTGTCTTCTCAGCAAACTTCGGACTGTATATTGATTGACGTTTTATTTTTGACACTATTTACTCTGCTCGTTTTACTTCATTCATAAACATTTCTAATGAAGAAAATAAAATAGGATTATCACCAAAAATCGACCGCAAAACGTCCATAGGATCACTTAGGCCACATTTCAAACCATAAACCAAATCCCAAGTAAAAAGTTTATTTGTAATGTAAAGCTTATCGTCCTTTAGCTGCAGTTTAACCGAAGGAAACTTATCGCGGAGGAACCTAGAAATTGGAAGTAGGTGTCTTTTCCTACGGCGAACGTTGTATGGCAGGTCCTTGTGAATGTGAATTTGTGTACCCTTTAAATGTCTTGTGTTACGCAGGACTGTCCAGGCAGCACTACGTGTTTTCATTTTGACGATAATCATTGCAGTTCGTGTGTCTCTAGTAGTTATCGGATGCGCAGACTCGATTTCAGACCCACCGGCTGTGCCAAGAAGGTCAGCGCAAACCGACTTTGCCTTTTCATTCATATCCGCATTTGCTTCTGCGGGCAGGTGCACTACGACATTTGACTCCATGTTTTTTGAAATAACCTTTCTATCTGATCTTCCAAGAAGTTGTTTCGCCTTTCCAATTCCACAACTTGGGTAGATATGCTGTCGTATTTCAATTTTAAGCCGGCTTACTCCGCGTGAAGGGCTTGAAAATCGGCCTTTGAAGGAAGCTCTCGACAGAATTCATTATTGTTGTCACGCAATATTTGGGCAAATTCTTAAACGCAACATTTGCAAAGCAAACCACATGCAAAGCAAATGAAGAATACAGTTGAAAAGGCAAAGCATTTGCCGAAATACATTTGCATTTGCGCATGCAAATAAAATCTACTACATTTAGGGACAATCTGCTTAGCAGGGATGTTTACGTTTGCATTTTGGAATTGTTTGCTTAGCATAATTTGCGCGAGTTTTGCGTTTAAGAATTTGCCCTTTGTATCAAGGCTTCATTGGTAAGTATTGGGCTGGATTTTCTGCTAAAAATGTTTGTCGTTTTTCCTCTCTGAGTTGGTCGGGGGAGGTTTCAAGCAAAACCCTTTTGCTCATTTAGTAAGGTTAGCTTTGAGCTAGAAGTGATTTGGGTTCTGTAACGCTTAAAAGCTAGAACTTACGTAGGTTTTTATTTTTATTGAAATCACAGCAACCTAGAAAACTTTTTGACGGGATTATTTGGATTTTTCTGCACTTTTACTATTTTTTAAAGACTTTTTGTAAGAGCTCTATAACAAATTGAATATTCACTTTGACAGGAGAAATGTCAAATGTCTGGGGTTGATAATTCGTTGTTTGGCTCGAATAATTTGGTCTTCTCTCGTTTCTGCGTTCATGTGGCATATTTTTGTGGTGCCTATCTTGAGTAAGATGTAAATGCCTGTGCACATTATGTTCTATTCTGCGAGCAATTGCGAATGCGTGTTCTAGATCATTTATTGTAGCTGAATGATAATGATAATGGATTCAACCACAAAAAATTATGTGAATTCCCAAAAGAAATAAAAAATCGAATTTTTATGTATGTATGTAGAAATAAATTAATTAATTTATTAAGTATAGGGAGATACTTATGCTTCTGGTCCAAGTGTGGTTGGTGGTATGGTCAAGATCCAAATGAACGAGCTGATAAAACTATATGTCTTATCTATCCAAAAATGCAGCCTCTCTTAAACAATGTATTTATTAGAGATGCGTGTGCAGCAAGAGCGAGAGAGTAATTATGTTCACCACACCTTGTACCAGTACAACATAATATGTGCAATCAATTATAATTTGCAGGCTTACAGAATAAATGGAACAATAAGATCAATACAAAAAACGATAACATAAGAAAATGAAACAATGAGAACAAAAATATGATTTAAAATTAAGAGAACAAGTTTCTTTTTTTCTTTTTTTAAGGTACTGAATTAAGTTAGTCAATGAGAATTTAATTTAGAGTGTACCAAATGATAATACTTTAGAAAAAAAGTACTATTTACATTGAACACGGTTAAAAATTAAGCAAAATGAATTTCAATAAAGTGCGTATGAAATTAAATAACAAATTATATTTAAATTATAAATAACCAACAATTAATGTTGTTGAGACTTAAACATCCCACCTCCCCTGGAACAAGTTTCAGGACATCGGTAGAAGTGCTAATTTTGATATTGGGCGCACGAACGTTCCAGCTGCTGTTTTCACGGGTACAACTCGTCGGCACCTGGGTTGACTTAGTCACACTAGGTCACCAGATTTGAAATTGGTCGTAATTTTTTGCCACTTCGGTCGTTCTTGTAGCGTTGTAAGGTACTCCAGATGCCATCTTTTCCAGAATCCTTGTACCAGGTTTTGTATATGATTCCAATGTGATAGGCCTTCAAAGTTTTGCTTTCTCTGCATAAAACATCTTTTGCAATCATGGATGATTTTTCTAATTAGGTTTCGACTACCCATTATCCAAAATTCTTGTCGGACAAAGGCGAAAGTTTCAGATATTCCAGCATGCATATATCGTTGATGAATATCTGTAATGATGAGACTAGATATTGGATTATGTTTTGCTGAAATTAGGGTGTTTTATGTTATACGATACACAAGCATTTTTAATTCGTCCACCAATGCAAAGCAATCCATCATCGTCTAGAAATGCTGAATACCTTATGAGTTTTGATTTTATAGGAAGTTGTTTTGTTGACCTTAGATGATTGATATCATTTTCAAACGAATTCAGCTGAATATGTTTTATAATTGCGATTTTCGCACTACGAATTTCCGCGTAATTTAGTTTATGAGGAACTCGAACCGAAGCTGATGATTTTAAATTAGACACGAACCTCAAAACGTATGCAGCTACTCTAAGCAATCGAAACCACTTTGAAATCTTCTCAGTAATGTCGTCGAAGACATGCCTATCAAACGACGTGACCAGTACATGCCTTGCGAGCGACTTCTCCTCCTTTTTGACCAATATTTGGTCAGATAGATTTGCTGATAGATATGATTTTGGACATTGTTCTTCAGGCCCAGTTAGCCAGATTGGACCGCTCCACCACAGGGTGTGCTCAAAAAGAACCGAAGGTGGCACACTCCGTGAAGCACAATCTGCAGGATTTGATTCTGAAGGAACGTAACGCCATGAACTTCGAGGTAAAGTTTCCAAAATTGTAGCCGTTCGGTTCGCGACAAAAGTTGTCCAGCGACGAGGAGGCGAAGCGAGCCAATGAAGCACGATTTCCGAGTCACACCACGCAAATGTTCTACTTATTTTGGCATTAACCGACGATCGCACCAAATTCATCGAAATAGGTTTAATAGGGGCAACTTTAGTTTTTGCTGCGACGATAGTTATATTTGTAGTACTATCAGAAAATTTTGAAAAAGCATATACTACAGCAGAGTAGGCAAGCGATGACGCATCCGAAAAACCATGCAGTTCAATTGTATCTTCGGATAAAAACATATTTCGCGGAACGCGAACTTGTTCGAAACACGGCAGTTGTTTGCGGTAGTTTAACCATTCATCAGAAACTTTGGAAGGAAGGGGATCGTCCCAACCTAGTTTCAACTCAGAAGACCAAAGTTTTTGAAACATCATTTTAAAAAGAATAACCGAAGGGGCAAGAAGCCCTAAAGAGTCAAAAATGCGTGCTATTTCCGATAGCAAAGTTCTTCTCGTGAGCATAGGAGGTGAATCAGGCAAATTAATGCGATATGAAAATAAGTCAGCGGCAGGATTCCAAAACATTCCTAAAACTTTAACTAGTGACTGTGAATGTTCGGAATCAAAATATGAATATTCACAATCTTCCGGATTTTGCTCAGCAAGTAAAGTCCAACTATTCGAACTCCACTTTTTAAGGTTTAGGCCCGCTTCACACAATAACGCGATTAATTCCGATTTTAATTCTACCATCTGTTCGATTGAATTGGTTCCTGTCATTACATCGTCGACATAGACATCGTTTAGTAAAACCCGAGCAGCGTTTGGGAATTTCGATTTATAATGATCCGAAAGTTGTTGTAAAACCCGAACAGATAAAAACGGAGCCGAAGCGGTGCCATACGTTACTGGTTTCAAACGATAGTGTTGAATTTCATCACTCGGAGACTGACGCCAAACGATTCGTTGATAATCTGAATCACTGTCGGCAATCCAAATTTGACGGAACATTTTAGTACCGCATGATGAGGGAGATAAAATTGATGAGAAAGTTTGTTTTTAATTTCATCATGTGGAATCAGTTGCATATGTCCAAGATCGATATACTCTTTCATAAATTTGGAATATTGTTCTTGTAATTCAGAGTTTTGTTTAAACCGACGCTCCATCGAATGTATGTAATCGCGAAACCGCCGATTTTAAAGTCTCTGCGAATATTGGCTTAACTGTTTTAAATGGAAGCGAAACAATATATTTTCCATCTAAACCCCGAGAAAATGTTCTTTGAAAATGAGCTTCAGCTGGATCATTAACAATACTATTTGGTGATATAAAAAGGGACTTCTTCAAGTTCCCAAAACCGCTGTAAAAGAGAATCGTCATAAACAACCGAATGAAAATACGACAAACGAAACTCATGATTATCTGCTTCTAAATACTCTCACGAAACGACCTAACCAAAAGACGTATTTTGAGCAAATGGTCCACGTACTTGTTCTGTCTTCAAAATAGACCAGAGTTTATTTGCTCCAAGAATTATATCGACAGGACTTGATATGTTGAAGTTAGGATCAGCCAGATCTAACTCCCGAATGTATTCCCAAGTTGACTTATCAAAAGATTTCAAAGGTAAATTCGACGTCAATTTACCAAGCACGAATGCATCAAATGAAAGTTTGGAAGATGCTGGTGTGAAACGACCAAGAAGATTTATAGATACGCAGCCCTTAGTGTGTCCAGCATCTATCGAGGATAATCCCATAATTGGAATGCGAGCAGGAGTCCGTGAAAGACCAAGTCTTTGAGTGCAAGACTCCGAAATGAAAGATGACTGTGATCCCGTGTCTAACAAAACACGAACATCTACAAACTGACCCCATTTATTTTTTAACTTAGCGAGAATTGTTGGCAGAATAGTCTGAGCACGAAGGCTAAGCTTCAACGAGTGGTTACTAGCCAATGGGGCAACAGTCGAAGGATTTGAAGCTGCGGATGTCGAAGCGATGGATGATACAGGTACTGATGAAGAAGTAGTGTTTTGGTCTTGATGGACAAGATGATGGTGGCGAGCTTTGCAAACACGACAACGAAAAGATGACCGACACTTGTTTGACGAATGACCTGACCGCAGGCAACAAAAACAGATTGTGTTATTTTTCGTGAAGAGTCTACGCGAAGGAATGTCTAGCCCTACAAACTTAGGGCACTGATATAACTGATGAGACTCTTTACACATGGCGCATTGTAACTTTGTATCCGATGATTCAGCTACTAGAGCTCGAATAGAACCCGATTGTTTTCCTCGCGATGATGTCGAACGATTGAGAGATTGACATGCTTCCAAAGCATTGCAACGTGTTTCGAGAAATTCAATGAGTTCGTGTATGGAAGAATATTCACGCTAACCAATTTCTTCTGCCCATGCTTGTTTCGAATCACTGTCTAACTTATTTAGTAAAATATATGTATATAAGCCACGGATCACGGCGTTTTATTTAACGCATTTAAACCACGAATAGCTTCGTCTGCGCCATCGATCGGTAATTTTCCTAAGTGTCTGAGTATTTGAAACGCCAGCATATGGAAGGTTTATAAACATTTGCACAAACGATTGCACGATTAAATTAACCCGATCGAACAGTCTCTTAAGCCTATCCCAAGCTTCAGTATAATTGGCATCAGAAATTTTAATATGCTAAATGAGATCTGCGGCTGTGCCACTCAGAAGCGATTTTGAATAGTGAAACTTATGAGTTGGTGGCAGATTTGGCTTATTATCAACCGCACCCAAAAATAAATCACGGAAGGATGGCCAATCCTTGTAGTCGCCCGAAAATTTAGGAATTGTAATTGGTGGTAATTTCGTCTTATCCGAACCCTTCGTAGAAAAATGCAGAACCTTTAGCATATCGCCGAAATATTGTTTGTGGATTCTGAATTTTCTAATAATTGTCTTTCCCGAATTGCCCTTTTTAGACCCGAATATGCTTCAAAGTATTTAGACTCATATGTCCCGAAGTCTTCATAAAACTCCTCAACTTCAGCTGCCTCGACGAGTTTGAGACATTCGTAGTGATATGAAGAAAATTCGGCCCAAGCTTCCGCAACCCTACTCAAACGAACTTCAAGCATCTCGATAGTAATTTTAGAGTCCAAATTCGATACAAATTCGACCGCTCGAGTCAAACATGCTTTTGCATTCCCCCGTTTTTGTTTCAGTTCATTCATTTTTGTACCCAAAAACAAAAAAAAATCAGCAACAAAAGTATGTATTCCAAAGAATAAAATGTTCAAGGAAAAAACCGCGGTAATATGCTGCTTAGATACAGCAAGAAATGTCTATTGCAAATTATAACACGTGTTATAATTGAAACATTTTCAGCCACGAGGTAGGTTAGGTTTAATGGGCTGACAGTTCGTCTTGATACCGTCACACTTAGATCAATGTAGATCCATTGTGGTACCCTGAAGTGTTATAAACTCCTTGAAGTGTTAACCTATGAGTCCTATGGTTCGTCTAACCATTTAGAGGTTTTAACGAAGTTCAGTAAGATTTTGCTTGAGAGTTCTGATAATTCTTCTAATTCATTGAAGAAGTAGTTGCCTAGGGTTTTATTTCTAATCTGACAGAGTGATGGACAATGACAGAGGAAGTGAGCAGTATCCTCATGTTCCTCCTCGTCACCACAACCTCTGCAGATGTCATCGGTAATGAGTCCCAATTTCTTTTTGTGATAACCAAGAAGGTTATGTCCCGTTATTGTGCCTATAAGGTATCTTAACGAGGTTTTGTTAAAGGATAAAATCCTATCGGACCTTTTCTTATCGTGTCTGGGCCATAGTTTCCTGGTGTTAACACAGGTTTCTAGGATATTCCATCTTTCGTTGGATTTTTGCACAATGATTTTGTCGATGTCTTGTGTTAGTACGCATAGTGGGATTCCTATGCTTTGGTCTATAAGGGAGGGGTCAAGAGATGAGCCTTCTCTCGCCAGTTCATCTGCTTTTTCGTTACCTGGCACACCGCTATGGCCAGGAACCCAGCAGAGCCTTACATTATGCTGCATACCAAGAGCCTTCAGCTCTTCGCGACAGCAAGAAACAAGCTTCGACTTGATTTGAGTGGCAGTGATCGCTTTTATTGCTGCTTGGCTATCAATGAAAAAAGTGATGTCCGCGTGTAATATCGCCATCATGGATATGTGTTTAGCAGCGTTTTTCACTGCCAAGATCTCGACTTGGAAGACGCCACTATGGTCAGGAAGTCTGAATGAATTGGCTAGATTTAGGTTTTCCGAGAAGAAACCTGCACCCACTCCAGTATTCATTTTGGAGCCATCAGTGAAGATGGTGATTGTCGACTCATTAATGTGTGGCACATTGTTATCCCAATCTATTCTGTTGGGGAAGCTGGTACTAAAAGATTTGTTGAAATCTAGGTAAGGGGTCATATAATCAGTATGGATACTGTTGCCTATGTATTTTGTGAGAATGGAAGCATGGCCTCTTTGACTAGTCTTCCAGATGTTAGTTTGGCTAAGTCGAAGGGCGCTGTTTGCTGCTGTTTCTTCAACAAATAGATCTAAAGGAGGGAGATTGAGGATAATTTCTAAACCTGCAGTGGGGGTAGTCCTCATTGCTCCAGTTGTGCTAATACAAGCCATTCTTTGTAGCTTGGCGAAGGTCTTCAAATTTGTGGATTTCTCTAGAGCTCTCCACCACACCAAACTACCATATGTTAGAATTGGCCTTACGATGGCTGTGTACATCCACATGATAATTTTAGGATTGGGTCCCCAGTTTCTACCGAGAATCCTATTGCATGAGTATAATGCAATCATGGCTTTCTTGTATCTTTCTTGGATATTTGGGCCCCAGTTAAGTTTTTTGTCCAAGATCACACCGAGGTATCTTGCTTTGTTGGAAATCTTAAGTGGGGTATCTTCAATTTTTGGTAATTCAAACTGAGGAATTTTCCTTCTGTTTGTGAAAAGTACCAATTCTGTTTTAGAGGGGTTTACTTTTAGACCGCATTTTTTGGTCCAATTACTGACCATGGATAATGCGTTTTCTAATTGTTCACTTATAGTGGTAGGATATTTTCCTGTCGCCAAAAGCGCTAAGTCATCAGCGTAGGCTATCACTATTATACCTTTATCTTTGAGTTTAAGTAGGATCTCGTTCATTACCAAGGTCCAGAGAAGAGGAGAAAGAATTCCCCCTTGCGGGGTACCTCTAGAAGCGTGCATTTTGATCTGTGAGCTACCAAGCTCGCTATGTATCTGTCTATTTTGCAACATATACATGATCCATTTTATAATGGTATTTTCCACTTTGATACCACTGAGTGTTCTGTCAATTGCACTGCTATGAACGTTGTTGAAAGCCCCTTCAATGTCTAGGAACGAAGCAAGAGTGTATTCTTTAACATCAAGTGACTTTTCGATCGTTCTAACTACACAGTGTAAAGCCGTTTCAACACTTTTGCCTTTTGTGTATGCATGTTGAAATGGTGATATACACTCCGGTTTTAGATTACTACGGATGTGTATGTCAATCAGTCTTTCCAGTGTTTTGAGCATAAACCAGGTGAGACTAATGGGTATGAAGTCCTTTGGTTCTGTGTGGCTGGGCTTGCCGGCCTTAGGAATGAAGACAACTTTTACTTCACGCCAAGTCATTGGAACATATCCCCATTTTATGCTATTTAGATATATGTTCATAAGATGTGGTGTGATAAGTTCATTGCTTTTCTGCAGCATCAAAGGAAAGATGCCGTCTAATCCTGGCGATTTATAAGGAGAGAAAGAGTTTATTGCCCAGTTTACCTTTTCCTCCGTTACAATATCAGTGGGGATTTCATTCTCGTTGAACAGTGAGTTATCTGATTCACATTCCCGACTAGATATGCTTCCTGGGAAGTGCGTTTCAACCAGAAGTACTAGACTATCATAACTTGACTCTGTCCAACTGTTATCTGGTTTCTTTAGAGAGCCCACAGTGGTGTTAGTTTTGGCTAGGATTTTTCTTAGCCTAGCTGATTTGTTGGTGCACTCAATATTGTTACAGAAATTTCTCCACGAGTTGCGTTTAGCACGTTGAGTCACTGTTTTGAATTTTCTTTGACTGGTCTTATAGCAGTCCCAGTCTTTTTCAAGTCTGGTACGTTTAGCGACATTGAAAAGTTTCCTTGTCTCTCTCCTAATGTTCGCTAGTTCTGTTGTCCACCATGGAGGGTTTTTGTTTTTCTTCACTTTCGTTATGATGGGACAGCTCATTTCAAAGGCTTTACGCGGTAGTGTTTAAGTGTTTTATGTTATTTCTGATCACCTTATTAAAGATATGCGAGTCAGTGTGTCTACTGTTCCTGAAGGGATTTTGTTGACTGACACCGTTAGGGATCATCAATTCAATTAGACGATGGTCTGAGAAAGAAGGTTCTTCCAAATCTCTCCAGTGATCTATATCACAGGAGTCTGAGTTGGTTGAAAGGGTAATGTCAAGCACTTCTTTTCGATTTTTCGTGACGAAGGTGGGTGTATTACCTCGGTTCGCTATACATAGATTGTTATCAATGATAAATTCAAAAAGGGACTCGCCCCTAGTGTTAGTATCGGTACTTCCCCATTGCACATGATGTGCGTTGGAGTCGCATCCTAAAATAGTGTTATAGTTTTTCTAACTTGCGAATGATACCAGTTGGTTGGTTAAATCCGCTGGTGGTCCTTCAATTCCATCATACGGCATGTATATGGACGCTATTATGAGCGTTGATAGCCCTTCGCGTTCTAGAATCACTGCCGTCTTGTCATCGTTGCTGTAAGTAGTTAGGAGAAAAAGATTAAACTGTTTCTTGGCTACTATGCAAGTTCTAGGATTACTGTTTTGGCTGTCAAGGTTTGACTTGTACAGTACATAGTCTTTAGTGTTAAGGCCCTTTATCCTGCCACCTGCTATCCAGGGTTCTTGAATCAGGGCCATGTCATATTGTCTACTCTCCAAGAGGTAGACCAGGTTCGCGCTGGCGGCTTTACTATGTTGAAGATTGATTTGTAATATTTTCAATTCCATTTAAATAGTAAAAGATAATTCGTCGCCTTACTAACCTGTTTTCTTTTGTTGGATGTCAATCTGAGTTTGCATCTAGTAATCCCAACGCGCACTCTGAATTCCACTTTCCTCAGTAATGGTATCGCTTTGTGTATCAATCTAACCATTACCTCGGTGCCTTCACTCGTCTTCTCACTTTTTACGATTTCCCATTCCTGGCTGAGAAGATCGTGGTTGAGAGATACGATATATCTCTCTAGCCGGTCGATTGGAAGGGTTGGACCTTTAACCAATAGTATACCTATTGGTGTAGATATGTTTTTAATCTCCTTCACATCGATTAGTCGGAGATCAGCATTTTTCCATGGGGCTGCAGTTTTACTAATGAAAGTCTGGAGCCAATTAAGGGTGGATTCATTCTCACAGTCCATCACCTTGAACCCATGGATGGTCGTCAAGTTTCCAAAGAGAGGCGGAGGCATGTTTTTAACGATGGCCTCATTGACTTCTTCTAGGATTCTAAGCTCCAGAAGTTGCCATTCGTCCTCAGTCAGCTTCCGTGAAGGTTTGCCGAAATCGGCGATGGCAACTTGTTGCCCCTTCACGGTAACCCGGGAGATCTTTATTCTCTTCGTTACCTTATTAGGTGAAGAGTCGTTCGGGGAAGAACATTCGTTCCTCGTCCTTTTAGAGGAACAAGGAGCATCACCGTCAAGGGGTTGTTGTGGAATTGTACCCCTACCCAGTGATGTGTCATGTGTTTCCCGTTCAAGTCCTGTAGTTGTCGTCTGTAAGCGCTGTTTGGATTTGTCCAGCGCTGCCTTCTCCTTTGTTGTTAAAGACTCAGGAGTCCTATTGGCAAAACGTCGGACAATCCTCTCAGCATTTCGTTTTTGTCGTCGTCTTATTTCGTTTTCGTTAAGTGTCTTCGCTTTGCGTTTTTTCGTCCTTTTGTCGATGACTGTTGCAAGGCTGTCGACCGTCGTGTTGATCGTACGGTTTTCGGGTTCGGAGTTGATGGTTTTGTTAAGATCAACTCTTGGGCTGTCGCCACGAGAGTTGTCTTCGCAAACCTTCTCGTTCAAACCCTCATTGAGAGTAACCTCCCCCCCTGCTTTACCAACTGATATCATTGCGATCACCGGATCTGCAGGTGGTTTGGTTGACGTCTCGTTGTTTGTCCGTACCGTCTGTCTAACTTGTTCAGTAGTATGCGTTCCTGGTTTGTCTTTCGGAGTTTCTGCTACAGCCGATGATGGGTTACACCCGACCTTACTCCGTACTGAACCAGCGATAGGAGCGGGTGGGCCCATCAAGGGCTTTACGCCAGGGCTTTTCGGAGAGAGGGGGTTTGGTGCTTGATTAGCGGTATGCCTGTCTATTCCCAAACCCTCTCTCTCCAGAAAGGCACGAGCGTTGTGCAGTTGTTTCCTTTCACGTTCTGTCAGCTCGTCCCATTCCATTTTTCCCAGCCTCTTGACCGTTCTCTTACTGTTCGTAATTTGGCATCGCCTTGAAGCTCTTGATGCATTGGAGAAGCTCGAGCTGGCGACCGAACAGACATCACTGACGTCGTCAACGTCGATCGTGCTGGCTCCATCCTCCATATCCAGATTAGAGAAGGGGTTCAGGAGAAGATTTTCTTCCTCTTCTGTCAGGCTGCGGATTTTATCATTACTCATGATGAGAGGTTCTTTGTACTTATAATTGTTTTCTAGATAAAGAAATTAAAATAGAGAGAAAAAAGAAAAAGAAAAAGAAAAAGAGAAAGGAAAAAGTTTCAAAATTATAAGTAGGGTTGTAATAAAAATTAAATTTTTAAATGGAAAAATTGTCACTGGCGACTCCTCCTTCCGAAATTGAGACCGAGAGGCAAAGCCGAAGCCGGTAGCCGTGACATCTACCGACCGTATAGCGTATATCCCCGCTATGGTTGTGTTCTGTTTAATTGATTCTTCCATAGTTCATAGGGGTGGGTCTCTCTTAGTTTGCTTAAACTCAAGTTGGTTGTTGAGAAACTGCTCGAGAGCTTGCGTCTGCAACTAAACCTACTAGGTTTGCGCGTAAGCCTCCTCACCAACGGCAAGGTGGAGACCCATCGAGGAGGAGCCACGAGGTAAATTTAATTGATTTCGATTAATCAATTTTATATCGCCTAATCACAGCACAAGTAATATCTTGCACACGAGGTTTTTTCTTCCTCAGAATAGTCAAAAAAAAACACAAAATTGTTCAGATTTAATTTTATTTTTAAGCTGGAGCTAGATTCAAAAAAAAAAAAAAAAAAAATCTGAGTTTGCATCTAGTAATCCCAACGCGCACTCTGAATTCCACTTTCCTCAGTAATGGTATCGATTTGTGTATCAATCTAACCATTACCTCGGTGCCTTCACTCGTCTTCTCACTTTTTACGATTTCCCATTCCTGGCTGAGAAGATCGTGGTTGAGAGATACGATATATCTCTCTAGCCGGTCGATTGGAAGGGTTGGACCTTTAACCAATAGTATACCTATTGGTCTAGATATGTTTTTAATCTCCTTCACATCTATTAGTCGGAGATCAGCATTTTTCCATGGGGCTGCAGTTTTACTAATGAAAGTCTGGAGCCAATTAAGGGTGGATTCATTCTCACAGTCCATCACCTTGAACCCATGGATGGTCGTCAAGTTTCCAAAGAGAGGCGGAGGCATGTTTTTAACGATGGCCTCATTGACTTCTTCTAGGATTCTAAGCTCCAGAAGTTGCCATTCGTCCTCAGGCAGCTTCCGTGAAGGTTTACCGAAATCGGCGATGGCAACTTGTTGCCCCTTCACGGTAACCCGGGAGATCTTTATTCTCTTCGTTACCTTATTAGGTGAAGAGTCGTTCGGGGAAGAACATTCGTTCCTCGTCCTTTTAGAGTAACAAGGAGCATCACCGTCAAGAGGTTGTTGTGGAATTGTACCCCTACCCAGTGATGTGTCATGTGTTTCCCGTTCAAGTCCTGTAGTTGTCGTCTGTAAGCGCTGTTGGTTGACGTCTCGTTGTTTGTCCGTACCGTCTGTCTAACTTGTTCAGTAGTATGCGTTCCTGGTTTGTCTTTCGGAGTTTCTGCTACAGCCGATGATGGGTTACACCCGACCTTACTCCGTACTGAACCAGCGATAGGAGCGGGTGGGCCCATCAAGGGCTTTACGCCAGGGCTTTTCGGAGAGAGGGGGTTTGGTGCTTGATTAGCGGTATGCCTGTCTATTCCCAAACCCTCTCTCTCCAGAAAGGCACGAGCGTTGTGCAGTTGTTTCCTTTCACGTTCTGTCAGCTCGTCCCATTCCATTTTTCCCAGCCTCTTGACCGTTCTCTTACTGTTCGTAATTTGGCATCGCCTTGAAGCTCTTGATGCATTGGAGAAGCTCGAGCTGGCGACCGAACAGACATCACTGACGTCGTCAACGTCGATCGTGCTGGCTCCATCCTCCATATCCAGATTAGAGAAGGGGTTCAGGAGAAGATTTTCTTCCTCTTCTGTCAGGCTGCGGATTTTATCATTACTCATGATGAGAGGTTCTTTGTACTTATAATTGTTTTCTAGATAAAGAAATAAAAATAGAGAGAAAAAAGAAAAAGAAAAAGAAAAAGAAAAAGAGAAAATAAAAAGTTTCAAAATTATATGTAGGGTTGTAATAAAAATTAAATTTTTAAATGGAAAAATTGTCACTGGCGACTCCTCCTTCCGATATTGAGACCGAGAGGCAAGCCGAAGCCGGTAGCCGTGACATCTACCGACCGTATAGCGTATATCCCCGCTATGGTTGTGTTCTGTTTAATTGATTCTTCCATAGTTCATAGGGGTGGGCCTCTCTTAGTTTGCTTAAACTCAAGTTGGTTGTTGAGAAACTGCTCGAGAGCTTGCGTCTGCAACTAAACCTGCTAGGTTTGCGCGTAAGCCTCCTCACCAACGGCAAGGTGGAGACCCATCGAGGAGGAGCCACGAGGTAAATTTAATTGATTTCGATTAATCAATTTTATATCGCCTAATCACAGCACAAGTAATATCTTGCACACGAGGTTTTTTCTTCCTCAGAATAGTCAAAAAAAAAAACACAAAATTGTTCAGATTTAATTTTATTTTTAAGCTGGAGCTAGATTCAAAAAAAGAATCGGCAATCGAAGAACCAATAATGATTTGGATTCAACCACAAAAAGTTATGTGAACTCCCAAAAGATATAAAAAATCGAATTTTTATGTAGAAATAAATTATTTAATTTATTAAGTATAGAGCGATACTTATGCTTCTGGTCCAGGTGTGGTTGGTGGTATGGTCAAGATCCAAATGAACGAGCTGATAAAACTATATGTCTTATCTATCCAAAAATGCAGCCTCTCTTAAACAATGTATTTATTAGAGATGCGTGTGCAGCAAGAGCGAGAGTAATTATGTTCACCACATCTTGTACCAGTACAACATATGTGCAATCAATTATTATTTGCAGGCTTACAGAATAAATGGAACAATAAGATCAATACAAAAAACGATAACATAAGAAAATGAAACAATGAGAACAAAATTATGATTTAAAATTAAGAGAACAAGTTTCTTTTTTTCTTTTTTTTAAGGTACTGAATTTGGTTAGTTAATGAGAATTTAATTTAGAGTGCACCAAATGATAATAATTTAGAAAAAAAAGTACTATTTACATTGAACAGGGTTGAAAATTAAGTAAAATTAATTTAAATAAAGTGCGTATGAAATTAAATAACAAATTATATTGAAATTATAAATAACCAACAATTAATGTTGTTGAGTCTTAACATTGTATATAGAATCTTATAGTACTACTATGGAACACAATTTTATGTTACCTTTCCCTCTCTTTTGGTGGCGCTGGTGTTGCCTAAAAAGCAGATTGGAGAGATCGAAATGAAGGTAGGCAGAAAGAATATAAAATAAGTTATAAGTGAGAGGATTAATTAATAGTTGCTGACAACAATTAGGCAGGTTAAGGGAGATAGGTGAGTCAGCTGATGGGTGTTATGGCAACAAGGGGAAAATGAAAAGAATTCTGTAGGCTGTGGATTTATTCAACGGTTTTTTTTTTTGTTGCATAAGATGATTTCTGCTATATGTAGAAGTATAGCTATATTATTTTCAATTTTCAAATAATTTCGTATAGCTTTTTTTTTTGATTTTGTGAGATTTGATGAGAGCTATGTTGCAAATTTTCATGTTTTACAGATACATACATTCAAACTTTTTTTCTTGCTAGTGATAGAATTGTACTATACGTATTTGGTTCTTGTGAACTATGTATGTACGTTGCGAATTTTCATGTTTTACAGAAACATTTGTATTTTTTTTCTTGCAAGTGATAGATAGATTTGTACAATATGTATTTGATTTTTGTCATTTGGTTACAGTCATATTTTTATGATATCTTTCTTTTTTATTTCTTTTTTATAGGTAGGTACATGATATCCTTTTGGGTAGGTTTGGTACTATGGCTAATTCAGCCTTCACTTCATTTAGTTTTGTTTCTAAATTAGTGTTTGATTTTGGTTAGTTATAATAGCTGCTAACCTTTCATTCTCTAGGGTTTGTGTTACTGTGTTTGTTTAATTCAATAAATGTTTTAAATACTTACATGTGCGTTATAATCGCACGGGCAACCGCGGAGGCAAATAAAACACAAGCCCTTACAAAAGGGACTGAAATCTCACATACTTCACGAAAATATCCCTTTATGGCATTAATTTGTTTGTTTCATTTCCTCCCGGTCCGAATGCACGATCCCATATGCCATACATTTCATTTGTGTGCTTTTTTCACCATTCTTAATTCTCAAGTTAACCACGCGCACGCCGCCGCCAGCCAACAGCCTCACCAAGACCACCACCGCCATTCCAAGCCATAAATCAAAAAAATAAATTCAAGTTGCTAAAAGAAAAAATCATAATTCAATAAATCAAACCAAAAGAAAAGAAAATTAAAAGTGTTTTATTTGAAACAAAAAAAGAGGCTGGGTGCGACCCACACTGATAACTTCCCATTTGTGATCTTGAAAACTTTATATTTAGTTTTTTTTTTTCAAATAACCAAATTTTCTTCGAAACTTTAGCTGTTAAATTCAAACAATCATTATCTTAAGATTGAAAAGCATTTTTTATTTAAAGAGATTTACGAAATGCACATATATTGTAGAGATTGTTGATGTATAAGTTGTTTCCACTTGACCCAGGAGGTAAACTTCCACGCGTTTTTTAACGAATGTGGAATTTTCTTAGTTCTGTTTAAATTTTTGTTTAAAATGTCAGTTAAGTATATGTCAAATATATACCCGCTGTAAAAAATTTTATTATGTATAAAATTAAATACCTAATGGCAAAGTCAATATCATTGCTCGTTCTCAAGATATTCGAGTCGAAAAACCAATTTTACCACTTTTTAGTTTATTTTTTTTTATATTTTTTGTCAAAAACTGTCAATTAGATATTTGCCAAATTTAATCTTTCATAAACAATTGGACTATGTATAAAATAAAATATTTTAGAAGGCACAATCGTTGTTCGTTCTCAGGATATTCTAGTTGAAATACAATTGTAACTACTTTTCTTTAGAATTTTTAACAGTTTTTGATTTTTTGTTAAAAAACTGCCCATTCAATATTAAATTTGTCAAAATTTTATCAGTTGCTAACAATTATGTTATGTAGAAAATAAAACAAACAAGAAGTCAATATCGTTACCTGTTTTAGAGAAATTCGAGTCGAAAGACAATTTATACCAATTTTTGGTAGAATTTTTTGTAGTTTTTAATTTTTTGTAAAAAAACTGTCCATTGAATTTTTTGGAAATTTTCACTAGTAGTCAAAAACAACATTTTTCGTAAAATAAAATTATTTTAAAGTTAATATCTTTTTTCCATCTAAGGGTATTCGAGTTATAAAAACTTTTTTTTTAGTTTTTTTGATTTTAAAAAATAACGGTATATTGATTTTTTTTCAAATTCATATCAAATTTGTATGGGGTTGCTGTCAAAATACTGTATTGGTCAAAATACTGTTTTTAAAATACTGTATCTCAAAATACTGTATTTCAAAATACAGTATGTACAAAATACTGTATGATCAAAATACTGTAAGTCAATATGCTGTATTTCAAAATTCTGGTTGGTCAAAATTCTGTATTTCAAAATTCTATATTTCAAAATTCTGTATTTGAAAATGCTGTAAATAGGCTGAAAAATAAAAATCGTTTTGATAATGTAAAAAAGTGCGCACTTTTTTACATTATCAAAACGATTTTTATTTTTCAGCCTATTTACAGCATTTTCAAATACAGAATTATGAAATACAGAATACTTTTTTTATGAATAAATCATAAAAATGTTTTATTAGCATAATATTTTGAATATTCCCTTGAACAATAACAATATGTACCTATGATAATTTATGTGTCTTTGAATTTATTAAAACAAGAACAAAATAAAAGGTATCTTATTTTCTTCTTAATTGTTTGTATCTCAGTCACAGTTTTACATGAATTGTTTTGATCATAAATTCATAATCAACAATTGCACCAAATTAATTGAACTGTCAAAACATCCACGTGTTCATGCATTCTTCGGAAAAAGAAGAAAACTTTTCTTAGAAATAAAAAAATTGCATGTGTAATGAAAAAGATCATTGATTTAAACCATATTGGCTATTTAAAAAGAATAGCAAAAAATCTAAGTTTATACTAAAATTTTGCTTATAATCTTAAGTTCGTATTATGTTAGTTAGCATTAATGTACAAGGAATTTTGTGATTTTGATTTGTTTTGTTGTAATAATTCATACAACAACATAATTCGAGTTCTGCTTTTTTTTTTAGAATGGAAGTTTAAGAACAACGGAATTATGCAAAAATACTTTTTTTTAGATACAGTATTTTGCTCATACAGCATTTTGAGATACAGTATTATGAGATACAGTATTTTGAGATACAGTATTATGAAATACAAGGATTGGGGTCGAAATCCTGTATGTGCCAAAATCCTGTATTCAAAATCCTGTATGCCAAAATACTGTATGTCAAAATCCTGTATGTGCAAAATATGTATAAGCAAAATACTGTATGTCAAAATCCTGTATTGCAAAATCCTGGTTGGTCAAAATACTGTTTTTCAAAATACTGTAAGTCAAAATACTTTTTTACATTATCAGAACGATATTTCTTTTACAGTCTTTTTTCAGAACATTGATAATCGATAATAAAATATCAAACTTAAAAAAAAGCAAGCTTATTTCGCAATGTAAAGTTTGTAAAGGGGCTCACGCGTTTCTCAAAGGAGAAATACGATTCGAAAATTAAAATATTGCTACAATTGTCTAGCATATAATCATATGGTAACCGCATGCCATGCTTTCATTGTAAGGGAAAGCATCATTCACTTTTATATTTTGATAAACCATCTTCGGGGAGCTTTAATTCATAAATACAGTCCATTCAATCTTCAGCTCCAGGTACAAGTCAAAATGCTGAACCAAGGGACAGTTCAAATTCTAAGTTTCCAAATTCGGAGGAAAACACCCATAATTTTTCGGCCAAAGCATTCTTTGGAAAAAACCAACGCACAGCTCTTTTGGCTACAGCGATAATTCGAATTCATCAAAATCAAACGGATTTTGAGTGGCGGGCGCTTATTGATCCAGGATCGGAAATCTCATTCATTTCCGAAGAAGTTCAAAGCACATTAAATTTACCCGTTAGATCGGTGAGAGCGAAACGGTTGCAGGCGTGGATTCTTCGGTATCGGCAACTTTGTCTAAAATGTGCTCTTTCACCCTTAGATCAAAATTCGATAAACAATTTTCTCTTTTCGTTCAGGCACTTGTCTTGGAAACAATTGCAGACAGTTTGCCTTCCATATCCTTAGAGTCGGGAAATGTTCAAATTTCGTTTAATTTTCCCTTAGCGGATCCATTTTTCAATCGAAGTTCGAAGATTGATTTATTAATCGGTGCGGATTTATATCCATTTATTATTCGCGATGGATAAAACCCAATGTGCTTCAGAGTATTATCGCTCAAAACACAGTTTTCGGATGGGTGCTACTTGGCCCTTTAGAAAAACCAAACCCTCATCCCAATTCCTAATTTTCAAGAACTTTGTCTTTTTTCAATGAAGTAACGTTAAATGAGGAAATACAAAAGTTTTGGCATCTAGACGAGCTTCCAAACAACTCGGTTTTAACAGCAGCAGAAAAATATTGTGAGAATCAGAAGAAACAACTTATCGAGATAAAACTGGTCGTTATGTGGTACGGTTACCATTTACAGATGAGTTTCTTAAGAATCCATGAAATTGCGCAACGGCAGTTTCTAAGAAATGAAAAACGTCTTTCAGGCAATCCTATGTTGCAAACTGAGTACAATTCGGTGTTATCGGAATATATTGACCTTGGTCATATGAAACCAAGTCAGTCTTTGGATTTGGATACTTTTAACGAAAAAGGTAGATCATATTTTATGCCGCATCATGCAGTGATAAAACCGGAAAGCCTTACAACAAAAGTTCGCGTGTTTTTCAATTCATCCTTTGCTTCTTCAAACGCGAAGAGTTTAAATGATGTTTTATATCCAGGGCCGGCACTGCAAACCGATATTACTCTCTTGATGCTGAATTGGCGTCTTTATAAGTACGTGTTCAACAGCGATATAGAGAAAATGTATCGGCAAATTAAAGTAGGCCCCGATGAAACTCCTTTTCAAAAAATTTTATTTCGTGAAAACCCACAAGATCCACTTGGTGTTTTTGAAATATTGACTCTTACATTTGTTGTTTCCTGCTCTCCTTGCTTGGCAATCCGTTCTTTGCACCAGTTGGCTAGTGAAGTACGTAGATCTCATCCTTTAGCTTTAAATATTCTGCTACTAGAATTATTTGTAGATGACTTTCTTTCAGGAGCTCATGAAATTCCCACTGCTTTAGAAACTCAATCACAACTAATAGAAGTTTTAAAATCAGATAACTGGTCACATGTAATTTCAACCGAAAATCCCGCAGATTTAGCCACAAGAGGTGTATCTCCTGTTGACTTAAAAAACAATTCTTTGTGGTGGAACGGTCCCCAATGGTTATTGAAACCTCAGTCATTATGGCCAAAATCGATGCGTGAACCAGTTGATGAGTAAAGGAGATGCGTTATTTTTCTATGGAGCCATGGGCCCAGTGCGTTCACTAATGAAAGTGGTATCAAATGAAAGGTAAAATCTAGCACGTTATGTGGGTGCAATATTTCCAAAATTGTCAATGGGGTTTTCGAGATATTCGCTTTTGAAGTTGGTTAACTCAGAAAAAGAATTTCACTCCTTTTTTTTCACTAATTGCTTATATCGCGCGATATAAGGCACGTAGGAAAATGATATTGGTATCAAATGAAAGATATTTTTTCTATCTTTTTAATGAATTCAAAACTTTTTTCCCACCAACAATATTTTTTCAAATATTTAGTATAAACTTCTTAAAAATTATGTTTTTTTTACTTACCTTTTGAACACAGATATCTTAAAAAAATCAGTAACGACATCTATTTTTTTTTTGCATTATTTTAAAGCTCTATATCTCACCTTTAATTTAATATATAATTTAGTACTCATTCTCAAAAAAATACTTGCTTTTTAACAAACTAACTCTAAAAAACACCTTAACATGCTATCGGCTGCTATGAACTTGCCCGTTTAGCGCTTTTTAATAATTCTTATACCCAATTATATTTTTTTTTTATAATTCTGTCTGATTAATAATATTTATATTGATGATTCACAAGTTGGAGGTATGTTATTATATTAATAATGACGACCAAATTCAAAATACTCAAAATGTTGATGCAAAAACCAAAAGTTCTTATACAACTTTTGCTTTGATGCGATGTTCTTCAACAAAGTATGCCTACTTCTCACTATAGAAATGTTAACCAATCAAGAGAATTCCATAAAAAAGCGCAATGGGAATGGAAAGCCTTCATAAATATGTTGTTATTGTTTTAAATAGTATGTTTTTGCACTTAGGAACTGGACTCTTCACCGTTAAATACTTTGGTATATACATAATAATGTTCTTTAATATTACGTTCGTGATTTGAAGATGCCTATCAGACAATATTAAGCGACAATTTGTGATCGAGAGTTCCCATGCACCTTTCGCTTAAACTTGTAAGTCTCCGGAAAATTAAATTGTTCAGTGTTTTCCAATAGTGAAAAAAATTGATAATCATTAACTTAAAAGCACTAGGTGTTTTAAACTGTGGTTATAAAAAGTGAAAATGAACAGTGTTCAAAGAAATGTTAGTGTAAATTGCAGAATACGTTTCCATGTAAATACATTGCAAGCTCGCAGGATTGAAACGCTTTTAAATCCTCTTCGATCAATTTTAGTTACTTGGATGTCTCTAGAACAAATAAGTAATAATTTTTTTCACATATGTAAAGTGAAATTATTTTCAGCTAAAATCATTGTACATATGTAAGTGCATGTACATAATTTACTTAGAATAAATGATCGTCAGATCAATTTAGAATAGCTTTGTTTTTTCTATTGCTTAGAATCTACTCATTTTTATTTTTAATTGATTGATTGAATTGACAAAACGAGTAATGAATGAGTACGAAAAAAAATGGTGTAAAATGCTTTAGATCTCCCAAATCCTTATATCCCCTCCCATCTTTTTGTTTAATTATAATTTTAGATATCTGATTCTGACTCGATATGTTGTGGTTGCTTTCGGATTTTGGAAAGAATCAATTCAACAAATAACCCTAACCCAATAAGGAAGATGTGATAAGATGTTTCAGTTAAAACCTTTTTGTACTTAATTTAATATTGAAAACAATAAAGATGAAAAAAATAATTTAAACATAATATGTGTCTTGATAAACTTCTTCTAAACGCTAAGCTTTTGATATATGCACTATTGTTTAGAAGTAACATGTGCATATTTTTTTTTTTCGAAAAAACAGCAGTTTCTTATTAATTACTTTAAAGGTTGCTTAGAAGACTTAAAGTCAGTATTAAAAAAAACATAATTGGGTATAAGAATTATTAAAAAGCGCTAAACGGGCAAGTTCATAGCAGCCGATAGCATGTTAAAATGTTTTTTAGAGTAAGTTTGTTAAAAAGTAAGTATAATTTATAATAATTTAGATATCTGATTCTGACTCGATATGTTGTGGTTGCTTTCGGATTTTGGAAAGAATCAATTCAACAAATAACCCTAACCCAATAAGGAAGATGTGATAAGATGTTTCAGTTAAAACCTTTTTGTACTTAATTTAATATTGAAAACAATAAAGATGAAAAAAATAATTTAAACATAATATGTGTCTTGATAAACTTCTTCTAAACGCTAAGCTTTTGATATATGCACTATTGTTTAGAAGTAACATGTGTATATTTTTTTTTTTCGAAAAAACAGCAGTTTCTTATTAATTACTTTAAAGGTTGCTTAGAAGACTTAAAGTCAGTATTAAAAAAAACATAATTGGGTATAAGAATTATTAAAAAGCGCTAAACGGGCAAGTTCATAGCAGCCGATAGCATGTTAAAATGTTTTTTAGAGTAAGTTTGTTAAAAAGTAAGTATTTTTTTGAGAATGAGTACTAAATTATATATTAAATTAAAGGTGAGATATAGGGCTTTAGAACAATGCAAAAAAAAATTGATGTCATTACTGATTTTTTTAAGATATCTGTGTTTAAAAGGTAAGTAAAAAAAACATAATTTTTAAGAAGTTTATACTAAATATTTGAAAAAATATTGTTGGTGGGAAAAAAGTTTTGAATTCATTAAAAAGATAGAAAAAATATCTTTCATTTGATACCAATATCATTTTCCTACGTGCCTTATATTCTTTTTCTGAGTTAACCAACTTCAAAAGCGAATATCTCGGAAACCCCATTGACAATTTTGGAAATATTGCACCCACATAACGTGCTAGATTTTACCTTTCATTTGATACCACTTTCATTAGTGAAAGCACTGGGCCCAAAAGTGGTGCATCTCCTTTTAGAATAAAGAACGATAAAGTCATTCAACAATCAAGTAGTACAAGATCTTGAAAATGATCTGTCCAAATTTTCGAGTTGGCATAAAGCGTTATGTTTACTTGTGTACATCGACAGATTTTTTCATTCATTTTAGGAGCGTGGAGGTAGAAAATACTCTAAGTCAGAACTGTCGTATGAAGAAATATTTTCTTCAAAACAAAAATTTATTATAATTACTCAGAAAAAATATTTTCAAAGGGAATATCAAGATGTTGCTCAGGGGAAACAATTAGCGTCGAAAAGTTAGTTGGGAAAGTTCAATCCTATTATTGATGATAGTAAGGGTGTCATGCGTTCTAATGGTAGATTAGCTTTGTCAACTTTATCATACAACGAAAAATTCCCAATATTACTTCCTTCGAATTGTCATTTTATTAAGCTTTATATAAATTATTTTATTTATTTATTTATTCATCAATCAAAGAACAAAGTTCTCTTATAGACTAATAGATACAATATATCACTATAACTACATTAATAGTATATACAAAAAAAAAATTTAATATATATAAATATGTGCTTACAATCATCAAGTAGATCTAAGTACATTTAAAACATAAATTTTAAAGGTATCACTAGTACAAATTCTGAAAAGTCTAGCCTTGTACAAACTGAATTTGCTACCCTGATGCAACGAGAAACCGGTTTATTCCGACCATAATTAGATCTATGAAATTGCTCATAAGAATATAATCTCTGGAATTATAACTAGGAACGCGAATAGATATTAGTTCAAGAAGTTGTGCACATTTAATATGATATGAAAGTATATCTCTAATGAACATTATCGCAAAATATGCACGCCGATGTGCCAAACTCTGCATACCAAATAAGAGACATCTAGTTTCATAAGAAGGAATAACAGTTCCCCAATGAAGTTTATAATACATAAACCTTGAAATATTTTTTTGAGTTTTTTCGATTCACACGAATTATTGTAGTACGGGTTCCAAACTGTGTTGCAATATTCAAGCAAGGATCGAACGAGAGAGATAAAAAGAGTTTTTACAGTATACGGATCTGTGAATTGCTTACTGTTTCTTTTGATGAATCCTAACATTTGGTTTGATTTGTTTATAATGTAGTCGATAAGAGGAAGGAAAGACAGTTTGGTATCAAGGATAGCACCTAGGTCTTTTTTTAGCCACTCGCTCCAAAGAAAAACTATCAATTTGATAATCGTATAGTATTGGAGAAATCGTACGAAAACAAATCATAACTTGGCATTTTGAAATATTGAGATGTAGGGCGTTTATATTACACTATTCAGCCAGCTTATTTAAGTCATCTTTCAATAAAACACAGTCATCACAGCATTTTATACTTCGATATAGTTTGAGGTCGTCTGCAAAAAGAAGACACTGAGAATATTGAAAGATTTTGGGAGTATCGTTAATAAAAAGCTAGAACATTAATGGACCTAAATGGCTACCCTGAGGGACGCCGGATGGAACAAATATTTGACTGGAGTGCTGATCGTCAATCTTTACCACTTGAACTCTCAATGTTAAATAAGATTTCAACCAATCAAGAAACTAAGAATGAAACCCCAGTTCCAAGAGTTTGTGTAAAAGAATATAATGATTAACGCGTTCAAATGCTTTTGCAAAATCAGTAAATATTATGTCAGTTTGACGATAAGATTCAAAATTATTAATGATATAATTAGTCATTAGTGTAAGATTGCTAGATGTAGACCTTCCAGAAATAAAGCCTTGTTGGAAATCGGATACAAATTGTTTTAATTGAAAAGTAAGCTTGTCACAAACTATTTTCTCAAATAACTTAGGAAGAGCAGATATTTTGCAGATTGTTCTATAATTAGTAATTTCTTGTTTAGATCCAGATTTAAAAATTGGTGTTATGTAAGACAGTTTCTAACATTCTAAAAATTCACCTTTTCGAAAGCGAAAGGTTAAAATAGCTGTTAATGGAATAGCTAAAGATGAGGCACATTTAAGCAATAAATACAAATTGTTTTAATTGAAAAGTAAGCTTGTCACAAACTATTTTCTCAAATAACTTAGGAAGAGCAGATATTTTGCAGATTGGTCTATAATTAGTAATTTCTTGTTTAGATCCAGATTTAAAAATTGGTGTTATGTATGACAGTTTCTAACATTCCAAAACTTCACCTTTCGAAAGCGAAAGGTTAAAAATAGCTATTAATGGAATAGCTAAGGATGAGGCACATTTAAGCAATAAAATGTATGGGATACCATCAGGACCTGCCGTTTTGTTGGTATCTAAACCTAATATGGCTGATTCTACTTCAGAAGACGACAAAACCATAGACCCTATATTAACGATGGTGTGATAACTCCCATAGTAAAAAATGCTTGTTTTGGACCCCTCTACAAAAAACCGTTATCAATTTTTGGCACCCAAGTTATCGTACTCGTGCAAAAAAAGGAAATTCAAGTTGCTAAAAGAAAAACTCATAATTCAGTAAATCAAACAAAGGGAAAAGAAAATCCATTTTGAACTCGTGTCTGTTGTCGTCGAATTTTTGTGTTTTTTTTCTCCACATATACACTTTCAGTCTTTCACTGAATTTTTTTTTTGGTGCTTCATACGAAGAAGCTATATTTGTACCTGCTATGCTAGGTAATTCTTGTAACGCGAGTGTTCTGTTTATACGAGATTTCACTACTTGTTCCCGAGGTCCGCTCGATTGAAGTTAAAAGGTATATTTAACCTCATGGCAGGCTCGGCAATTAAAACATTTATTTCGTACTTCTAAAATTAAAAGATTATTTTTTGGAACTACGTTCTTTATTTTCTAATAATTAACATTAATTTTAAAAGGAGCTTAGGGCTTCTTGTGGTGCGTTGTGTGCATTTGTGCAAGACAGTACTAAAGACTAAAGATGCCATTGAATGCAAATAATGTTATCTCTTTTCTCAATATATAATGCTACGGATGCTTAACTGCCGCGCGCCGATAGAAAATTTTTGCTGCGTTTCTGTTTGGGTAGTTTAGTAAAAATATTTGTAGCTAGAAGTACTGCAATCTTCTCAGAAGCTACATACAAAGGGACATGGCTGCAACTGTAAGCCTTAAAAGAGATCAAATAAATAATTTAATGATTCTTTTTGGATTTAATTCTTGCCTTGGTTATAATAACGAACAAAGCATACTTGAAGTAATAAAATTAAACTTACCTCTTAGCTTAGTAGTTCTTTGAGCTTTCTTACTGAAACAAAATCATCTCAACTGTACATAAACACTAATCTTCTTAACGATATCGAATCCAGAGTTTTAAAAGACAGCAGTACTTTGGTAATGAAATCAGTTAAGTTGCAGTTAATTAACTTAACAATTAAATGCAAGTTAATACTGTGGGTGGGTACTTTAACTGCAAAAAAGCAGTCAGCACAGTCAGCAGTCAGTACTAAAATTTTAATTGTGCAGTTAATAAAAGCAGTTAATTGACTAAAAGTTAATTAACTGCAGTACTTTTTAACTGGCCTTAGTCTTTTTTAGTCAGATGAAAGTTAAAGAACTGGCCTAACTGTAAGTTAATTAACTTTTTTTTAGTCTTTTGACTAAAATACCTAAGACTTGTACCTATAAAAGCACATGTTGTCGGGTATCGGATAGAAAAACCAAGTTGTTATTATTAAGAACAAACTTTCGAAAAAAAAGTTTTGTATTAGGGTTGTGCAAATTTTTTTTTCGTTTTCATAAAAATATTTTGTGTTAGGGTTTTACAAAAAAATTTTTTTTTCTATACCCAAATAGGTATCTTTGCAGTTCAGTGTGTAACGCTTCCTTATTTTCACTTTACATTTTATAGCATTTTTAAATGTTTTTACAGCATTTTCCGCTGCAATGGTACTAGCTGGATGAAATGGCGGTGAGGTTAAAGGTTTTAGGTTTTTATTTAATTTCTCTCTTATAAAATAGATACAATTTTTAACTTAAAGATAGGTACTAATAAACCAAATAATTCCGTGCAATAGATATTAGATATTATATAATATTAAGTTAACTGTTTACAAAAATAATAAAAAGAAATAAAGTAGATATGATACTATCTGTTACCTTACGACAAGTGTCGAAAATATCGATTAAAAAATTTAGGTTTTAAAATTTCAAGAATTTACAATAATCAAAAAGAATTTATACTCAAACAAATGTTGTGGGGTGATATGTCGAATACAAACAAAAAATAAAATAAAAATTAAGACAAAATTTTAAAAGATTTATCAAACTAAGATTGTAAGTAAGTTATGAATTTCATTAAAATCGTAGTTAAAAAGCCATTCTCTAACCTTCATGCTAAAAGAGTAGATAGAGCCAATAGAGCGAATATTACATGGTAAAATATTATAAAGTCTTGGTGCTACTGATGCATAAAACTGAAAGAAGTGCTGGGAATTATGTACAGAAATGAACGCTAGATTTCTCTCACTACTGCGCAATGCGTAAACAGAAGTGAAACGAAAACCACTCCTTAAATAGAAAATTTTTAGAACTTTATGAAAAAAAAGATGTTTTAGAGGGAGTATACCAGAGCAAGCAAACAACGGAAAACTATGATATTTCTTAAAATATGTTTTTGAGATACTAACAAGGGTTGAAGGTAGTTTTAAAAAAATATATATACCTACATATGTAGCTGAAAGTAAATACTTCGTAATTGCCTGTGTGTGAGGTTTCCAATTCATATTACTGTCAATTGTTAAACCAAGATATTTAAATTCAGTTACATTTTCAATATGGAAACACTTCGAAGAACAAGTTAGGTTTGAGACAATGCAACTAGATGTATTAAAACTGTTACAAGTGGAACTGTTAAAAGGAGAGTTTGTACAATCATTGCTATGAAAAATGAGAACAGGAGGATGATTATTAAGTAAGGGTAGTTTAAAAAACATTACTTTAGTTTTATCACTTGACACAAGTTTGTGCGCGGCGAACCAATGTCTAAGCAATTCCAAATCATGATTTATATCTGAAATCAGGTCTAATAGGGATGAACTAGAATAAACACAGGCTATATCGTTTGCAAAACCTGTTTTTGTTCCTTTTAAATCTAATGTGAAAATAGAATTTATATAAACAAATCGCGCCAAGAATTGAACCTTGAGGAACACCTATATTAATATTGCGACTTTCACTACCTATTCTTACTCTTTGTTTTCTATTTTTAAGGACGGAACAAAACCTATCGAGAATAAAACCCCTAAACCCAGCCTTATCTAGTTTTCTTAGCAAAATATCATGGTCGACTGTATCGAAAGCTTTGGTTATATCAATGAAAAGTGCAGCCGTGTACTTTTTTCTGTCCAAACTTACATTGGTACAAAAATTTAATAATGCATCTTGAGTTGAATTTTTGGCTCTAAAACCGTCTTGGTTTGAGCTGAAAAAGGTAAAGTTGTTAAGATATGTAAGCATTTTAATTTTTATAACTTTTTCGAAAATTTTTGAGAAAACTGATAAAAAAGAGATGGGCCTATAATTATTAATACACTTTTTGTCACCTTTCTTAAAAATAGGAATAACCTCAGCAATTTTCAAACATTCCGGAAATTTCCCTTGAAAAACACTTTTGTTAAATAAGTGAATTAAAATATCTATAATATTAAAGCAAACGTTTTTAGTAAAATTATTTGAAAAGCTGTTTAATGTAAAGGAATCAGAGTTGCCCAGAGCCTTTATGACTTTAAATACTTCAAAAGAAGAAATAGGCTCAAAATAAAAACTATTATAATGAAAAAAGTCATTGAAACAATTATCTGCGCATTTATAAGAAGAGTTATTAAGCCCATCACAAAGAGTTTTTATCGGTATACCTGTGAAAGTGTAAAGTGATCATTCAAAAGCTTTGAAATTTCTGAATGACTGGCTGTAATTAAATTTCCTGAAGATAAGCTTTGAGGAACATCAAAAGCTGACCTTCGATTAAACAATTCATTAACTAAGTCCCATTCTTTTTTCGAATCTCCTTTGGCTTTATGAAACTTATTCATATAATAGTTTTCTTTACAGACAGGAACTTCAAAACTAATCTCCTTACATAACAATTCATAGTTCTTACGAAGGGGATTATTATTTAGGTGCTTTTTACACTTTAGTCTTAATTTACTCTTCTTTTAAATTTTTTTTTAGGAGATAATTGGACATCCAAGGTTTAAGTTTTTTGTGCTGACCTTTTCTATTCCGAAACACTTCTGAGTTTTCATTATCATATCCATGTAAAGTTGAAATAAAAAGTTCAAATGCAACAGAAGGATCAGACGCAGAAATTAGTCTTTATAGATTGGTAAAAAGAATTTTGATTAAGGGTGTTACATTGTATTTTATCTTTAAAATTAAAAATAAGACAGGTCATGCAATGATCAGTAATTTTCATATCAGATAAAGTGCTAGTAAGACTAAAATTAACTTTCAGCTCTTTGAAAAGTTGCAATCTATCTTCGTAAACACTATGATCTGAATATAGTTTATACTGAAGGTATCTGGTAAATTTACGCTGAACTCTTTCTATTGTATCATTGTGAATTTTATAAATAGGAGACCATACAACAGCTCCGTATTCTAGTATACTCCTACACAACATATTAATTAATTGAAGAAAAGATTCTGGTTTTTTAAAAAACTTGCCGACTCTGAAAATGAAACCCATGATTTGAATAACAACTTGGAATCAAAAATAATTCCAAGATCTTTATGCTCCGTTACCCTCTTTAACTGGTTGGTATTTATCATATATTCAAAGTCGATGGGGTTGAGTTTTCTGGAGTAAGACATTATTGAACATTTGTTTATATTTAGATCCAAATTGTTATTAACACACCATTCGAATAATGTATTAAGGTCTTTTTGAAGCAAAACACAGTCCCTCACATTATTAATAACTTTAAAAATTTTCAAATCGTCTGCATAAGCTAATGATAAAGAAAACATATTTTGAGTGATGTCGTTAATAAAAATATTAAAAAGTAACGGCCCTATGATTGACCCTTGTGGAACGCCTGAAGAAGGGTAGAAAGGTCTTGAAGATACTTTGTTAAGAACAACATTATGTTGTCTATCTGCCAAATAACTTTTAAACCACATTACAAGCCTTTCGTTGAATCCGAATTCCCGCAATTTTAAGACCAATGTTGCATGACATATCCTGTCAAAGGCTTTTGAAAAATCCGTGTACACCACATCAACTTGTGTACCTTTATCTATTGCTTCCGCCACATAATGTGTGAAAGAAACAAGGTTTGACACCGTCGATCGGCCTCGAAAAAAACCGTGTTGACTATCGCTTAGATGTGGAAGGATATTAGATATACTAGAGTTGTACATGCATTTTTCAAAAATTAAGGACAAAGCGTTTAAAATTGACACTGGACGGTAGTTCTTAACATCAGAAGGATTGCCATCTTTAAGAATTGGAGTTACAAATGAATGTTTAAGACATGTTGGAAATATTGTATCATGCAAAGACTTATTGAATAGAATACATAAAGGTGTAACAATAGATGCTTGACAGTTTTTGTAAAATAAGTTCGGAATACCATCAGGTCCGGCATTTTTGGTAATATCAAGAGTATTTAATACATAGGTAACAATATCTGTTCTCATAATTGGAACAGATATATCTGTTAAGTGTAGATTCGAATTGTTATATAAACTTCTGGAAGGTAAGGGATTCGTATGACTGTAATAACGTTGAAAATATGAAGCAAAAGCTTCTGTTATGTTTTTATTCGTCGAATGAACTTCATCATCAAAGACCATTGTGTTAGGAACCTTATTAGATTTCCGTAGTTCCTTAGAATACGACCAAAAGAATTTTACATTTGTTTTCAGATTTTTTTCAACGTCATTAAGGTACTGAGAATAACATTGACTGATCTGCTTTTTGACTAAAATACGCAAATACCTGAAAGTTGTTACATTGTAACGAAGCGTTACACTTACGCAGTCCCTCCCGTATGCCGTTACCTTATTATTAACCGGCCACCGATGAACCAGTTAATTAACCAGCAACCACAACCGACCTGCACCTTAAAACAAATAACCAGCAATATCAACCAACCTGCACCAGGACCTTTAAATAATCATCCGCACAACAACAACAACCGATGATAGCCGCCCATCTACCGAGCCAACGACACTACGTCATCAGCAGCAGCATACAGCAGCATCGGCACAGTGTGTATTACTAAAATAATATTAACTTTGCACTTTACCTCATATAGTTCACACTGTGTCATAGCTGAAAAGTCAACAAGAGGATGGATGAAATTCCGAGTAATTCGAAGCTTATCACTCGGTGAAACTATCTCATATTTTATATTTGGCCAGCTGAGAGTTATAAGGTTCCGGCGATCACTAACTACTGATCCCTACAGGTCGCTTTTATAGTACCTTGTGTGCTATTTTTAAGCCAGACCTTACTTTTTAGTAGAATTTGTAGTGGTAGACTAGCTAATTTTCCCTTGGAGTAGCCTTGGGCTGGAATCAGATTCCTGTACCGCCGTTGATATCCCTCTTTCTCCTTCACAGGAAGTAAGGGCCAAGTAATTCTCCCTTGGAGTAGCCTCGGACTGGAATCAGATTCCTGTACCGCTGTTAATATCCCTCTTTCTCCTTCAGAGGAAGTAAGGGCCAAGTAATTCTCCCTTGGAGTAGCCTTGGGCTGGAATCAGATTCCTGTACCGCCGTTAATATCCCTCTTTCTCCTTCAGAGTAAGTAAGGGCCAAGTAATTCTCCCTTGGAGTAGCCTTGGGCTGGAATCCGATTCCTGTACCGCCGTTAATATCCCTCTTTCTCCTTCAGAATAAGTAAGGGCCAAGTAATTCTCCCTTGGAGTAGCCTTGGGCTGGAATCAGATTCCTGTACCGCCGTTAATATCCCTCTTTCTCCTTCAGAGGAAGCAAATGGGCCAAGCAATTCTCCCTTGGAGTAGCCTTGGGCTGGAATCAGATTCCTGTACCGCCGTTGATATCCCTCTTTCTCCTTCAGAGGAAGTAAGGGCCAAGTAATTCTCCCTTGGAGTAGCCTTGGGCTGGAATCAAATTCCTATACCGCCGTTGATATCCCACTTTCTCCTTCAGAGGAAGTAAGGGCCAAGTAATTTTCCCTTGGAGTAGCCTTGGGCTGGAATTAGATTCCTGTACCGCCGTTGATATCCCTCTTTCTCCTTCAGAGGAAGTAAGGGCAAAGTAATTTTCCCTTGGAGTCGCCTTGGGCTGGAATTAGATTCCTTTATTATTTTAAGAATAAGATATATGAAATACCGTGTTAGTTATTTAAGAACAAGAGTATTATAAGATTGTAAACCTTTTTATTTTAATTGTCAATAAAATAAAAGATTATAACTGGTAATTGGCGAGTTCTTCCTTCTTTATCCGAGTTTTACTTTGCTTTCTTCGGAAAAACCTTGGACACGACGAGCTTACCTCAGCATAAGGAAAAAAGCATCACATTTTGGCGCCGAGCAGGGACCTTTAGAAGGTTCATCCGAACTCCAACTGCCGACCGACCTGGAAATTTCTAAAAATTTAACCTACCGCCCGCTGCACATTAGCAGCTTTATACCGACCGCCGCACACCGACCGCCGCATACCAACCGCCGTTCTTCGATTGCCGCATACCGACCCGCGTGCATCGAATACCAACCGGTGTACATAAACAGCTTTACACCGACCGCCCGTACCGCCGAAACCAATTACCAGTTATCCGATATATATTATCATCATGTCCGACGACGAAACATCTGCACAGGCTGAACCGACCATATACCAAAACCTCGGCTTCATATACTTTTTAAAGAGACCAGAACTCATAGAGGTACTGACCGCCAGGGGTTTGGAAACTACTGGCACTGTCCAAAATCTTCGTAAAAGATTAAGCCAGCACTTCAAGGAGCTCAGGGCTCATAAGTCCACCCAGAAGCTATGCGCCGAGTGGGAAGAGATTGTGGAAGTAAGAGAAAGCTCGGAGACCGAGGATAAGGAGGTTCTGTCAGAACTTATGCAGAAAAGTCAAATCAACATCCACGTCCCCGAATTTCGACCTAAGTCACCAGTACATTTGACTGTGCACCCGCCTCCACCGTTAACTGTATATCAACCGCCACCTCCAGCCAGCAGTACTCCTGTTCCACACCCAATTCCGCCTCAGTACGCAGCAACCGGATTTCTTTCACAGCCAGATACCGTTCCCGCAGGTGCTGTGTCAACCGGACGACTCACGTTGAGTTACGAGGCCGAGGTCATGAACACGGTCCGCAAATGGGGTTTGCGTTTCGATTCCACTGGGAACCCGTTGGAATTAAGGATTATATCCAAGCCGTACAATATCTCATAAGGCAGCACCCCAGAATGACAGTAGCCGAAAACGTGGACCGAATCTTCGATAGTATGCGCGCCGAATATAGGTACTATATCTATATTCGTCGCCGAGACTTTACTACTCTCGAGGAATTAATGCTCTTAGCAGAAGAGTATGAATCAATTAAAAAGGATGACCCAAATGCACGCCCCACTATCTCAACATGTTTTTCGGCTCAACAAGCTTCACGCCACCCGCCTGCTGCTGGTTCTCACAGCAGAGAAACTCCCCGCCACACTCCGACCGTTGATTCTTACGTTAGAGAAACCCATTGTTGGAGTTGTAAGCAGCGAGGCCACCGTAAGGAGACCTGCAACCGACAATTCCGGCTTTTCTGTTCGTTTTGTGGAGAAGATGGCAAGTTGACTAAAGACTGTAATTGCCGACAAAATCCCGGAGTAGCAGTAATTAACTATCCACCAGGCCATGATACCCGGTATTTCATACCCATATCGAGGTAGGCAATCACAAGTATCAAGCCTTAATTGATACAGGATCCACTCGAACATTCATCGGACAAGAACTTAGACAGAGGTTCACCGAACTCGGGATACCAATGAAGGTAGACTACCGCCCGGTTCACTTGGCCAATGACGATCCAGTTATGACATCCGAACACTACCTAATTACGTTATTTGTGGGAGGCATGGAAGTTACGGGAGAGGTTACGCACCTCCCCGCTCTGTCAGAAGACGCCATTATTGGAATGGATTTAATGAGTCAGGCAAATTTGCAAATTTTCATGGCCAACAAATAAGTAACCGGAAGGAAACAAAACCGGGACAAGACACAAGAGTATTATGACTTGTCACGCGAAAAAGAAAGGAGAAAAGAAATCAAAAATTCCTTCGAGGGCCCATATACGAGATTTAAAAGGATTTTATTCCGACAAACCAGAAAATAGAATAAATACCGGAGAGCATTCGTCATCTTTAATCATTCAACCGCCGACGGCAAACAGCAACACTTCGAAGCTCGCAAAAAGGAAAAATAAAAATAAAAAGTTAATGGAAGCCAGACGAAGCCGAAGCCCACATCGGAATGAAGGAGTGCGCCGCAGTCCCCGAAATCATCGTCCGAGTACAAAGCCGTATTCAAACAAGCGATTTATTCGGCTTTCATCACCAGAAAGGATTAGGCCACCAAGATTCCCCGCAACCGCTGTGGCCTCCAGACCAACGCTAATGTCAACCTTCGTCATCCCAGCAACAACGAAGTCACCAGTACAACCCGTCACCAGCGTCCCGCCGCCATTGTACGAACCATGAAAACAACCACAAATGCCGCCTAATAAGTCTGTGTCTACCGCAACCACTCGCACCGTGACCACAAGACCAACAATCAAAGATCCGTGCGTACGGCAACCGACGATGCCGTCAAAGATTTCCATCCCTTGTCGAGGGGAAGAGAAAATACGATTTAAGGTGAAACCTTCTCGTACCAGCCGGGTAAAGAAAGAGATACATGTAGTAAATTCAGCCGCGCCCATTATGCCTAAAGTACCTGAGACTGTTAGAATGCAAGGCGTACGGGCGACATTGAAAGCAGCCGAAGATTTGTGGTTGATAAGAAACACAGAAGCCAAAGCCAAAACCGTGGACAGCTTTAGCACCCAGGCTGTAGGTGCCGGTACCAGTTCTAGCCAGTTTGGCGCCGCTCATACAACAAGAGCCGAAACCGCTCACATCCCGAAAACTCAGCCATTGATTGGTGCATTTAACCCGACTTCTTGCGACTATTATGCAATCCCAAGAACAGCAGTCAGGAATATGGCTCCGAGGCTAGCATCCATGACAGAAGTCCCTTCAGCATTGCCAGCACCTCCAGAACCGCCAGCACCTCTCGCACCATCAGCACCACAAGTAGCTGGAAATAAGCCTTTCGACCCATTCGAGGGCATCACCCTCAGTGAAACCCGTCACCATCGTGAATTTTTTATTCACCGCCCGTGGGGTGACATAAAGGTATTCTTAAATAGGAGCGGAAGGAATGCCTTGCTGAGGTTTGGAACCTACCGCAAGAATATCCGAATAGAGAAATGAAACCGATAGCCAGTTTTTTTGTGAATTATTATTATTATTTTTTTCTTCTTTAAAGAATTATTTGTTATTTTTTTTGAAAAAAAAAAAATTGAAAAAACTGAATTGAAAAAAAAAGAAGAAAAAAAAACAAAAAAAAAAAAGATAATAAATAAATAAAAAAATAAAAAAAATATATATAAAAAAAGAAAAGAGAAAAAAAAAATTCAATGAATTGGAAAAAAAAATATATAAAATATACAAAAGAAAAAAAATAAATACATATTAAAATAACTTAAGACGAGAAGGTTCTCGTCTTCCAAAGAAAGGGGGGTGTGTAACGAAGCGTTACACTTACGCAGCCCCTCCCGTATGCCGTTACCTTATTATTAACCGGCCACCGATGAACCAGTTAATTAACCAGCAACCACAACCGACCTGCACAAGAACCTTAAAACAAATAACCAGCAATATCAACCAACCTGCACCAGGACCTTTAAATAATCATCCGCACAACAACAACAACCGATGATAGCCGCCCATCTACCGAGCCAACGACACTACGTCATCAGCAGCAGCATACAGCAGCATCGGCACAGTGTGTATTACTAAAATAATATTAACTTTGCACTTTACCTCATATAGTTCACACTGTGTCATAGCTGAAAAGTCAACAAGAGGATGGATGAAATTCCGAGTAATTCGAAGCTTATCACTCGGTGAAACTATCTCATATTTTATATTTGGCCAGCTGAGAGTTATAAGGTTCCGGCGATCACTAACTACTGATCCCTACAGGTCGCTTTTATAGTACCTTGTGTGCTATTTTTAAGCCAGACCTTACTTTTTAGTAGAATTTGTAGTGGTAGACTAGCTAATTTTCCCTTGGAGTAGCCTTGGGCTGGAATCAGATTCCTGTACCGCCGTTGATATCCCTCTTTCTCCTTCAGAGGAAGTAAGGGCCAAGTAATTCTCCCTTGGAGTAGCCTCGGGCTGGAATCAGATTCCTGTACCGCCGTTAATATCCCTCTTTCTCCTTCAGAGGAAGTAAGGGCCAAGTAATTCTCCCTTGGAGTAGCCTTGGGCTGGAATCAGATTCCTGTACCGCCGTTAATATCCCTCTTTCTCCTTCAGAGGAAGTAAGGGCCAAGTAATTCTCCCTTGGAGTAGCCTTGGGCTGGAATCAGATTCCTGTACCGCCGTTAATATCCCTCTTTCTCCTTCAGAGGAAGTAAGGGCCAAGTAATTCTCCCTTGGAGTAGCCTTGGGCTGGAATCAGATTCCTGTACCGCCGTTAATATCCCTCTTTCTCCTTCAGAGGAAGTAAGGGCCAAGTAATTCTCCCTTGGAGTAGCCTTGGGCTGGAATCAGATTCCTGTACCGCCGTTAATATCCCTCTTTATCCTTCAGAGGAAGTAAGGGCCAAGTAATTCTCCCTTGGAGTAGCCTTGGGCTGGAATCAGATTCCTGTACCGCCGTTAATATCCCTCTTTCTCCTTCAGAGGAAGTAAGGGCCAAGTAATTCTCCCTTGGAGTAGCCTTGGGCTGGAATCAGATTCCTGTACCGCCGTTAATATCCCTCTTTCTCCTTCAGAGGAAGTAAGGGCCAAGTAATTCTCCCTTGGAGTAGCCTTGGGCTGGAATCAGATTCCTGTACCGCCGTTAATATCCCTCTTTCTCCTTCAGAGGAAGTAAGGGCCAAGCAATTCTCCCTTGGAGTAGCCTTGGGCTGGAATCAGATTCCTGTACCGCCGTTGATATCCCTCTTTCTCCTTCAGAGGAAGTAAGGGCCAAGTAATTCTCCCTTGGAGTAGCCTTGGGCTGGAATCAGATTCCTATACCGCCGTTGATATCCCTCTTTCTCCTTCAGAGGAAGTAAGGGCCAAGTAATTTTCCCTTGGAGTAGCCTTGGGCTGGAATTAGATTCCTGTACCGCCGTTGATATCCCTCTTTCTCCGTCAGAGGAAGTAAGGGCAAAGTAATTTTCCCTTGGAGTCGCCTTGGGCTGGAATTAGATTCCCTTATTATTTTAAGAATAAGATATATGAAATACCGTGTTAGTTATTTAAGAACAAGAGTATTATAAGATTGTAAACCTTTTTATTTTAATTGTCAATAAAATAAAAGATTATAACTGGTAATTGGCGAGTTCTTCCTTCTTTATCCGAGTTTTACTTTGCTTTCTTCGGAAAAACCTTGGACACGACGAGCTTACCTCAGCATAAGGAAAAAAGCATCACAACATCATCTGGCCTATTAAATTTTTTTCTTTTATTGAATTAATAAGATTTATTGAGTACCACTTAGGATAAGATGCATTACGTACTTTTTTAAGTGGGACATTCAAATTTATTCCATTGAGTACGGTGTCAATGAAACTACGAAACGCTAGGTTTGTATCTAATGTATTGAGATAAGACCAATTTATCCCAGCTAAAAATGCATTTAAATTTTGAAAATTTGCTTGATGAAAATTTCGTTGCTGAATAACAGATTCCTTTAGAAATCTTTCCATATGAAAGGAGATGCGCCATTTTTCTATGGAGCCTGGGCCCAGTGCGTTCACTAATGAAAGTAGTATCAAATGAAAGGTGAAATCTAGCACGTTATGTGGGTGCAATATTTCCAAAATTGTCAATGGGGTTTCCGAGATATTCGCTTTTGAAGTTGGTTAACTCAGAAAAAGAATATAAGGCACGTAGAAAAATGATATTGGTATCAAATGAAAGATATTTTTTCTATCTTTTTAATGAATTCAAAACTTTTTTCCTACCAACAATATTTTTTCAAATATTTAGTATAAACTTCTTAAAAATTATGTTTTTTTTACTTACCTTTTAAACACAGATATCTTAAAAAAATCAGTAATGACATCAATTTTTTTTTGCATTGTTCTAAAGCCCTATATCTCACCTTTAATTTAATATATAATTTAGTACTCATTCTCAAAAAAATAATTACTTTTTAACAAACTTACTCTAAAAAACATTTTAACATGCTATCGGCTGCTACGAGTATGAACTTGCCCGTTTAGCGCTTTTTAATAATTCTTATACCCAATTATGTTTTTTTTAATACTGACTTTAAGTCTTCTAAGCAACCTTTAAAGTAATTAATAAGAAACTGCTGTTTTTTCGAAAAAAAAATATGCACATGTTACTTCTAAACAATAGTGCATATATCAAAAGCTTAGCGTTTAGAAGAAGTTTATCAAGACACATATTATGTTTAAATTATTTTTTTCATCTTTATTGTTTTCAATATTAAATTAAGTACAAAAAGGTTTTAACTGAAACATCTTATCACATCTTCCTTAGTGGGTTAGGGTTATTTGTTGAATTGATTCTTTCCAAAATCCGAAAGCAACCACAACATATCGAGTCAGAATCAGATATCTAAAATTATAATTAAACAAAAAGATGGGAGGGGATATAAGGATTTGGGAGATCTAAAGCATTTTACACCATTTTTTTTCGTACTCATTCATTACTCGTTTTGTCAATTCAATCAATCAATTAAAAATAAAAATGAGTAGATTCTAAGCAATAGAAAAAACAAAGCTATTCTAAATTGATCTGACGATCATTTATTCTAAGTAAATTATGTACATGCACTTACATATGTACAATGATTTTAGCTGAAAATAATTTCACTTTACATATGTGAAAAAAATTATTACTTATTTGTTCTAGAGACATCCAAGTAACTAAAATTGATCGAAGAGGATTTAAAAGCGTTTCAATCCTGCGAGCTTGCAATGTATTTACATGGAAACGTATTCTGCAATTTACACTAACATTTCTTTGAACACTGTTCATTTTCACTTTTTATAACCACAGTTTAAAACACCTTGTGCTTTTAAGTTAATGATTATCAATTTTTTTCACTATTGGAAAACACTGAACAATTTAATTTTCCGGAGACTTACAAGTTTAAGCGAAAGGTGCATGGGAACTCTCGATCACAAATTGTCGCTTAATATTGTCTGATAGGCATCTTCAAATCACGAACGTAATATTAAAGAACATTATTATGTATATACCAAAGTATTTAACGGTGAAGAGTCCAGTTCCTAAGTGCAAAAACATACTATTTAAAACAATAACAACATATTTATGAAGGCTTTCCATTCCCATTGCGCTTTTTTATGGAATTCTCTTGATTGGTTAACATTTCTATAGTGAGAAGTAGGCATACTTTGTTGAAGAACATCGCATCAAAGCAAAAGTTGTATAAGAACTTTTGGTTTTTGCATAAACATTTTGAGTATTTTGAATTTGGTCGTCATCAGGAATATAATAACATACCTCCAACTTGTGAATCATCAATATAAATATTATTAATCAGACAGAATTATAAAAAAAAACATAATTGGGTATAAGAATTATTAAAAAGCGCTAAACGGGCAAGTTCATAGCAGCCGATAGCATGCTAAGGTGTTTTTTAGAGTAAGTTTGTTAAAAAGTAAGTATTTTTTTGAGAATGAGTACTAAATTATATATTAAATTAAAGGTGAGATATAGAGCTTTAAAATAATGCAAAAAAAAAAAATAGATGTCATTACTGATTTTTTTAAGATATCTGTGTTCAAAAGGTAAGTAAAAAAAACATAATTTTTAAGAAGTTTATACTAAATATTTGAAAAATATTGTTGGTAGGAAAACAGTATTATAGTTACAACAAATAAAAACTTTTCTCATGTTAGTTGGATTAGTTATGCAGATCCATAGATCTTCAAAACTCGTTTCTAACTTTTCAAGCCTAATCGCTGGTATATGATTTTTTATGGCAATCAAGCAACCGCCACCCCCACTTGAATCAAATATTTCATTGTTCCTATTTTTCCGGAATACCTACATTATAATTAAGGGGAAAAATTTCACTCGACTGTATACTATCGTTAAAATTAGTTTCAGTAAAACATATAACACCAAAATCATTACATAATACTGCCAGTTTGATATCGTGTGTTTTAGATACAGCTCTATTAATGTTTTGATAGTAAATGTTTAAATTGTTCATAATATGTTTGTTTTTGTTATTGTGATTTGTACTTGCTTGTTTCAAAAATATTTAATGTATCAAACTAAAATCGGTGAGTGATGAAAGTTTAAAAATTTTGCTGTCATCATCCTTCCTCATAAGTATTTTGCCATTTTTCCTCCATAAATACTTAAAGTTGTGTTCATCCTTGTGTGCCTTTGCTTTCTTGTACAATATTTGATCTGAAATAGAAATACATTCATTAATATAAATAAGTTGATCATTGATAGAATTAGATATACATATGTAGAAAATGAAAGAGTGTTATTATCTTGTGAAACTTTAATCCGGTGTAGTTTAGCTGCAGTCAGAATTCGTTTGCAGACATGTGTGTTCTTCATTTCAATTAGCCTCCTTATGTCAAAAACGTCATCGTCTTTCAGTGGAACATTAGACAAAACTGATTGTATTTGCATGAAAACAGCTCTCAAGTCAACGCTCGGTTCCAGAGTCGGAATGTTGTAGATTATTATCTGCTTCTCAGCTTCTTTTTGATCCAGATGATGTAAGCGGTGTTGTTGCGAAATAATCTGATGCTTAAGCTGCACATTTTCAGACTCGAGGTCATCGATTCTCTTCTTGTTGTCGGAAATTGTTTTTGCCATGTTCTCGATCTCTAAAAGTTGTTTACTCACAGTACAAACTGAATTGGTAAATGCCAATTGAGTGGCCTTAATTTTGTCGAGCTCCTCGTGTATTTTTTTAATTGATTGATGGAAATCGATCTCTGATTCAGAGTCTGTGTCCCCCAAATTTATGCTGGCGTTGTTGAGGTTATGAGATGTTGATTGACGGCGACAAGATTGGCACTTCCATACTGATATTTCTCCAGATTCGAGTTTATGGAATAAATCCTTTTCTATGTTTCCACATTTAGGATGAAAATGTATTTTACAGCCTCCACATAAAATACCTGGATTATTTCTTGGCACATTGAGCTTACAAGAAATGCATTTAGCCACCATGATCACAAGCGATTTATTGAGAATCAAATTAACACAATGATTATTTATTTATATTGGTATAAATTTTTTGTAATTTATAAGTATTTATAAATCAATGAACTATTTTCCTTTTTCACGATTTATGTACAAATAAAATTTATAATTTAAAATTTTATTTGAGTATTTAAAACAAATTTGTGTTTTTTTTTTTTACATGATGAAATCTATTAAAGCACATAAAAACTAGTTCAACAGCTTTGATAGTGAGAGAAATGAGTTAAAAAATAGATCAAATTTTTTTCGCAAACTTGTAATAATCTGATGAACAGTAAATAAAATTATCATTACACAATTCAGAGTGAAATACACTCTTACACAATTCTCTATCAAAAAAACAAAAAGAAGTAACTAATGAAACATCATTTAAATTTGATGAGAAACGATTTGCCATTAATAAATAATTTTATCAAGATCTTCAAATGAAGATATCCTTCTTGATTTTTCATATAAATTACTCCATTTTTTATCCAAATATATAAATATTTCCTTTCTATTTGTCTAGCTCTATTGAACAAAAGTCTATTAAAAGTTGTAAGACTCTCGTTTATAAATATTGGTTTCTTGCCAAACTCATCGCCAAATACCCAAGTTGATATTTTTTTCTTTCGTTGAATTGATAATAATATATTCCGCTTACATTACAACGTTGATTGGTTTCATTGATGCAGGTGTAGAAACATTATTTATGTTCTTTTTAATTGGTTATACATAACAATGTTTAATATCATTAGCAGTGATATTGGCACCTAGACCTTCTACAAGCAGCTTAACGGTCGAGGTCAATGCACTTTCTTTCTGAACATGTCAACACATTTATTCACATTTTTTTGTTGCAAAAAATTAACTTTGTTGGACAGATTATTTACTCTGGTCATCAAGATGCACTTTTCCTCTTGTAGCTTACTTATCATAGACAATGCATTGCTGTTGATCTCTTTTAGAGAAATTATTTCTCTATTCAGTAACAAGATCTCTCTATAGACAACTTCAAGAGTTATTTTTTGTGAGGTGTTGTTGTTTTCTGCATTGATTTTCAAATGCAAAGAGACCTCTCCTGCTGCATGCGATTTAAGTAGTGAGTGCAGAACAGGAGACGAATGATTTGATGTATCGTTATATTGAGAAGCTGCATTTGGTGGTGGTGGAGGCGGAGGTGATGTTGATGCTGGTTGTGGTGTAACAAGTGTTGGAGCTGATAATACAGATGATGGTGATATGGATGATTTAGATTTAGCTATTAGTGTGTTTGGTGGTGGTGATGCTGAAGATGTTGATGTAGTTGATGGTGTAATTGAAGCAGATGAGGATGAAGATGTTGGGACATCCACGAATGCTTGCCCAGATGTTGCGGGGGCTAGTGGAGTGACAAAAGGGGGATTGGGAGAAATCATGTTATCATGCACAAGTTCTTGATTAAGATTACAATGTGAGTCAGATGAAGGCAACACGGGTAACACGGAAACGAGGAAAAACCTCTCTTAACTTCATAAGAGTATTTTTCGTGTCTGCTCTAGGAACTTCAAAGATCCCTGGCCACTTACTATACGCATCCGTTATGATTAAAAACATTTGAAATGATCCCGCATAATCAATGTGAACTCGACCGAAAACGAGGGGAGAGTACGATAACTTGGGCAATTGGAATTCTATAAAAAAAAATTATATTAAATCTTACAGTTTTGAGGAATTACACTTCAAACTTTTTTTGTGTGTTTTTTTTTCCCGAATTTTGTGTTTGAAACTCATTTTTTCGAAAACTATGCATACATTTTGCCTGATTTAAAAATTGGCTTATAGTACAAAATCCTGGCTGTAAAAAATAGTATTAAACTTAACTGTAAGTGTTACCGTTATTTTTTAATGATTTTTTTTTACTTTTAGTACTCTTTTCATAAAATTGCTCCTACCGCCCAAACGGGGCAAGATAGACCCCCCTCCTATAGTAAAAAATGCTTGTTTTGGACCCCTCTACAAAAAACCGTTATCAATTTTCGGCGCCCAAGTTATCGTACTCGTGCCGAAAACGAAAATTGCTTTTGGCCACTTTGTCAAATTTGACTTTGCTGGGTCCGGCCTTGCTTGGACACACTGCTGACATTTTCTCGAAACCGATTCAATATTTTCGTCTAACTTGGGCCACCAGAAGTAGGATCGTGCTATCCCCTTCATTTTTGTCATGCGTAGCGTGAAGCTCTTTTAAAATTATTATATATAAAGCCCATGTCTGAAGTCTACCAGCAGCCATGAGAGGAAGTCCTTTATTTGCACCGAATAAAGCAAAATTGATAAATTCAAAATAAATTTTCCGTAATAATTAACCATGCCCACAAATGCTCTAACTTCACTGACATTACTAGGCCTTGGAGAATCTAGCATTGCCGCAACTTTTATTATTTATATCTTTTCTTAAACCTGTTTTATCTAAAATATGTCCCAAGTACTTTATCAGATTGAAAGAAAACACATTTTTATTTATTGAGATGGAATCCATCCGTCTTAAGTGCTGTCAAAACCGCTTTTAAATTTCAAATATGCTCCTCAAAACTTTTGCCTGTGACCAAAATATCATCAATTAAATTTGCCACGCCTTTAATACCCTGCAAAGCCTTTTCAACCTCTCCCCGTAAACTCTTATTTCACCGTTTGGCTTTAAAATTGGAACCAACGGAGTTCCCCAATCTGAGTTTTCTGTTTTCTCAATTATTCCCTCTCTTTCCAATGTAGCCAGTTCTCGAGCTACATCATCTCTAAATGCTATTGGGATTTTTCTGGCTGGCACATAAATTGGCTTTGCATTTGGTTCAAACCCAAGAGAAATTACCGCTCTTTTATATACACCCAACTTGCCATCAAACAAATATGAAAATTCAGCACAAACGCCTTTCTATCCTTCGAATCCTTCATCTCAACAACATGGAAGCAACGCCAAATCTGTTTTCCCATAAAATCAATTTTGAAATTTTCCTTTCCCACAGGCATAAGTACACCACCACTTTAGTTCCGCAAACAAGTATCGCTTTCTTTCAAAGTAGCACCTGGAATTTGTTTGTAAACTGACCTGATGCATCCGCATCTTCTACTTTACATTTATTTTTATAACACATTTCGTTTTCTTTATTATCTTTTTCACATATACTTTTATGTATCAATAAATTATGTGCCACCGAAGTCTTACACATTATTTCTAAATGTTTTTTTTTTACATTTCCAACAATTAAAATTTTTATACTTGCATGTCTTGAAAATGTGATCCGCTTTGCCGAACGCAAAACACACTTGTTGCTTACTGTTGTTTTTTGCCGACTGCTTCCTGCAAGTACGCCAACTTTAAAATCTTTCTTCTTGTTAACCGCTCATCTCCTTCTTTTTCAAAGAACTTTCTTTTTATAACGCCAACTTCAACATGTCTGCCAACGGCTTGTCCACGTCCTCCTCGCAGACACGATCCAAAACTGGACCTTGAACTAACCCAGTCATGAATTTGTTTTTCACATAGTCCTCCAGTGAATTGCCAAAATTTGCAAAACATTGCAACTCCTTTCAGCCTCACCAACCAACAATTTACCGATTCACCCGGCCACTGCTTTGCATCGAAAAACTCAATGCCTTTTCTAACTGTTGAGGTTGTGGGCTCAAATTGTTTTTGCATTAACAGCATGAGTTCTATAATACTCAAATCCTTTGGTTTCTCAGGAAAGACCAATTCACGAACCACTTAGTAGGCTTTTTGTGATATCGTCGTTAAAACGACTGGCACCCGTCGCGTCGCTCATCTTCGACATAATTTGCAACAAAATATTGCTCTAAACGCTCCTCGTACATATATGCCGAAGTCGTCGTCGAGGTTAAAGGATGGCACCGATCCTACATGACCTGAACTTCGCACTCGAACGAAGTCCTATACAACAGGGCCTGGGTCAACAGAATTGGTAATTGAGCTATGACCTCGACAAATAATTTGATCTTTGGAGGCTTCTATCCTAACGAACAATATTTTGAAGGTGCGCGCTTGAGTGGGTTCATTTCTCCAGAGGCCTTCCTCCATTTAGATAAATGCGGTCTGATACAAGATAGGTTGGCAATTCCGTTAATTTACCACGTCAGACGAAGTACCGTGGTCCGGCGGCGGCTCCTTTACAGTCGATACATCCTCGCACAAGACGGAGCCGAGCTCCTTCGTCCGAACTGGAGCGAAGAGATAGGGTGAAGCAGGAGAACCGGTTTTCGGTGCTCCAAGCTGCATTTTATAATGGGTAGTCGGTTTGGGTTGTTTGGGAGCCTTGGCCGGCTTACATACTTGTTTTATGTTTTAGGGTTTAGGGTTTAGTTTTAAGTAGATTAGGTAGTGGCACAAAAAAACAAAAATACAGTTTAACAAAAAAAATATATCTATATAAAAACAAAAAAAAATTAATGAATAAAAAAAAATGAATACAAAATTGAAAAAATATACAAAAAAAAACACATACTCGTAGATTAGATAAAAATTGATCATGAACAGAACAGACGAAAGTCGACTGTGTACTATGATGTGTAATATTATTTGTATATATAAACTATAGTACTCTCATGGTGGTAGTCGAATGGGACGACATCTAAGGTACGCCGGCAACCCTTACTCTTTTTTTTTGCGGGGAGCTTATGGAGGTTTTAATCGATATTTATTGATATTTTTTGGATGCAATAATCCAAAAAATAGTCTCCTCTTGCCCCTACCACTAATTTCCGACGCTTAAAGACTCCCAAAATCGAATTTTACACCTCACATTTTGCAGCGCCACCACAGGAGAACCGGGCAACCCTAAAAAAAACTCACCATGATAGTACTATAGTTTTCATATACAAAGTAATATATGACTGATGATCGCTGCAACAGAGACTTATCTGGTTATGCTGTCCGATGATTGTTGGCCGCATCGAAGATCGTCAAATGTTTATTTTAGCAGATTGATTTACTGATGCTCTTCGATGTGAAGTGGTGGTTGTTTATAGCATTGAAGATTGTCCAATGTTTATATTCAAAAATGCTATTGGATTTGGACCAATTTTTATGTTATCTCATATTTCTGAGAATGCTATTAAAATTTAAGTGTCGTCGTTGCTTCGGTCTCAAGTGGCTTGTGCAATAGATTAGGGTTAGGGTTAGAAGATGTAGATGCATACGTAACTCCCCCCTCCTTAAGATTGTTGCTTCTCCTGAAACAATTTTTTCTATCTCTGCACAGAAATATAATTACAGTGCATAGTATAAAAATAGTTACAATATGTATGTAATATGAAGTCTCTTTATGTGTATTTAAGTTTGATATTTTTTCGTGAATTATGTCAATATTATTTATATCTTCTAGTTTAATTTCTTTTTCAATTAAGAGATTAGATATGTTTTCATACAATTTTGGACTCTCTAAATATAAAGATTGTTCTTCTATTTCATTGGAATTTTCAAAAGTTCTATTATATATAGTTATTTTACATTTCTCAAACCGAATTAATACATTATGATTTTAATTTTTTTTTTTTTTCATTACAATTGGAACTTATTTCTATACAACTGTTTTATAGTAACAATTTTCCTCTTGCTATTTCTAATACAATATTTTCTCTTTTATTGATTAATTTAGTACAATTTCTTGTTGTTATACAGTTTATGTATATTTCCAATTTGTTTAAATCTTCTTCTTATGATATGTATTCTACATTTTCATTTTCAATTATATATTGATCATTTATTTTTAATTTTTCTTTATTATTATTAGGTAAACTAGTTATAAAATATTGATTAAATTCTAACATTTCTTCTGGTATACTTAGGTTAGGTTGACGTGGCTGTCAGTGTGAAAACCAACACACTTAGGCCAGGATTGGCCCGTTGTGATACCACAAGAATCTAGAGATTTTCCTCCCTACTCTTTGAGCCATTTGGAGCTTCTTATGAAGCGTGAGAGATTGTTAATGTCCTTGTTAGCAAGATCGCTGGGGTCGTTGAAAAAGTATTCTCCCAAATGAACCCTACGTCTCTGGGACAGAGCAGGGCATGTACAAAGAAGATGAGTAGTTGTTTCTTCCTCCTCCTCATCCATGCAGCTTCTGCAAAAGTCATTGGAGAAAACACCCAGCCTTGCGGCGTGTCTCCCAATTAGACAGTGTCCTGTGATGACACCAATTACGGAGCTAATATGCGATCTATTCAGTGACAACAAGCATTTAGATCGACTCAGATTTAACAATGGCCAGATCTGCTTTGTCGCCACACATGTAGTGATGGTGTTCCACCTTAGATTAGTTAAACTAATGGCATCTTGCACCAGCATGAGTTTACATGTAGCGAGAGGTATACCAATATTTGCATTACATGGTGCGATTGGTAAGATGGTTCCATTTCTAGCGAGTTTATCAGCCTTGCAATTGCCATTAATATTCCTGTGGCCCGGCACCCAACATAGGTGAATGTTAAACTGCTGCGCCATTTCCGTGAGAGATGATCGGCAGTTGAGGGCTGTCAGTGAGTTACAGGAGACAGAGTCAAGAGATTTAATGGCAGCTTGGCTATCAGAGAAAATACGGATATCAGTGGTTGGTATCACGTTTTTCTTAAGCCAAGATAGAACTTCTTTGATCGCTAGAATTTCCGCCTGGAACACGCTACAATGATTAGGAAGACGGAAGGATAGGCTTAGTTTAAGCTTGTCAGAGTACACCCCACATCCCACCCCGTCCTCAGTTTTTGATCCATCGGTATAAAAGTGGACACAATTATCCTCAAGGAATGACAAATCCTCCCAGACTGATCTAGAGGGTATTGAAACTTGAAAATTCTTGTCAAACTGAAATCGCGGAATGGAGTAATCGATGTACCTGGGAATTGTTCCTAGTAAGTTCGGAATAATCGAGTGGCCAATTTCATTATTGATCCACTGTGAGGAAGCTTTGAGACGGATGGCAGTACTCGCAGCTGTGTGTTTACAGAATATATCTAAGGGTGTCAGATGGAGTTACACTTCAAGTGCAGCGGAGGGAGTTGTGCGGAGTGATCGACTAATGCACAAACCTGCTGTTCGCTGGACCTTACTTAAAATGTCACGATTTATGGCTTTGTCCAAAGCCGTCCACCAAACAGACACACCATATATGTGAGAATCGGTCTAATAACCGAAATATATAGCCAATGCGCGATGCGAGGTTGAAAACCCAATTATTACCTATGGCTTTTTTGCACGAGAAGAGTGCCACTGTGGCTTTTTTAACTCTTTCTTGAACATTAGGTTTCCAGCTTAGCTTCTTGTCCAAAATTAGGCCCAAATATTTGGCTTGGTCAGTAAAAATAAGTGGTATGCCTTTAATAGACGGAGGGTCAATGTACGGAATTTTATATTTCCTGGTGAAGAGGACAAGATTTGTTTTTTGGGGGTTGACCCCCAATCCACACTGATCTGCCCATCTTGTTAGCATATTTAGAGCATTTTGTAAGAGATCTCTCAAGGTGTTTGGGTGCTTTCCTGAGACTGCAATAGCAACATCGTCCGCATAAGCAATCACCTTGTAGCGTTCTGCCTCTAGAGAAACTAGTAGTTCGTTCACTACCAAGTTCCATAGAAGGGGGGAAAGAACCCCTCCTTGCGGCGTGCCTCTGCCGACAGATCTTCTTGTAGAGAATTCGCCCAGTTTTGAATTTATAATCCTGCTAGTGAGCATCTGATTAATTAATTCCCGGAGCGAACTCTCCACCTCCAGAGATGACAGTGCCGCTGCGATTGCAGATGCGTCGACATTATTAAATGCTCCTTCTATATCGATAAAAGCAACCATAGTGTACTCCTTGTATTGAAGGGAATGTTCGATAGTACGAACTAAAGTGTGTAGAGCTGTCTCTACCGATTTCCCTTTGCAGTACGCATGCTGAGACGGAGACAAAGGTCTCGTATCTATGTGTGCGCGTAAATGTATATCAATCAAACGTTCAAAGGTTTTAAGAAGGAATGACGATAGGCTTATGGGTCTGAGATCCTTAGGATTGACATGGGAACATTTCCCCGCTTTGGGTATAAATACAACTTTAACTTCTCTCCACATCAGCGGTATATGGACCAGATTAAGACAACTATTGAAAATTACCACAAGGATTGGCAAGATGATGTCTTCTACAGTCTGGAGTTCAGCTGGTATGACTCCATCTGGCCCCGCGGATTTATATGGTTTGAAGCTGTTGAGAGCCCAGTGTAATTTTTCCTTAGTGATCAGACCTTCCGGGAAAGTTAATTTGTTACTTGACCTTAATTGGTTCAAAGTATTAACTGTTTGAGAGCTATCGGGGAAATGAGTATCCAATAGCAAGTTGAGCGATTCTTCGCACGAATTAGTCCAGGAGCCGTCAGAGTTCTTCAGGCAACTTGGCATACTAGGATTTGTTGAGAGGATTTTCCTCAATCTAGATACTTCTGAGGTTTCTTCTATATTACTACAGAAGGATCTCCAAGAGGATCTTTTGCACTTCCTCAGTTTTTTCTTATATATTTTTAGGGACTCTTTATATAAGTTCCAGTCTGAGGACTCCCTAGTGCTTTTTGCACGATTAAAGATTTTCCTACAATCTTTCCTGAGCGTCTCCAGCCCTGAGACCCACCAATGTGGTTTCCTCTTGCCCCTTACTTGTATGAGTGGACAGGAAATTTCCATTGATCTATTCAAGGCTAAAGTGAAAACTGAGACTTTATAATCAAGTTCATTAGTGCTGGTTGGAGGAATAAAGAGTTCGGGTTTGATAAAACTTTCAAGAGAATTCCTATATCTAGCCCAATCAGTTTTCCTATAATTACGAAACTTTAGCGGCTTAGGGGATTCATCATTTATACTGAATTGGATGTATCTATGATCAGAAAAAGAGTGTTCATTTGATACTTTCCAATTCATAATTAAGTTTTGAATGTTATCAGAGACAAGGGTGATATCTAGGAACTCTTGTCGATTTTTAGTAACGAATGTTGGTTCATTTCCTACGTTACTTACTATAAGGTTGGTGTTTAAGATATAATCAAAAAGAGACTCACCTCTGTCGTTGATGTCAGTGCTACCCAACACTGCATGATGTGCGTTAGCGTCACTGCCAATGATGAGGCTGATTTTCTGCCGTGCTGCTTCAGCGATTACTCTTTCCAGTGTGTTACCGGGCAGAGGGCCAAGGTGGTCGTGGCCGAGATATGCCGACACTAGCCAATAGTTTCCTTTGGCTGTCTCCAGCCTAGCTGTCGTTATATCTCTATCACTGAAATTAGGGAGTAAATTTACATTAATGATACTTTTCACTAAGATGCAAGACCTAGGTTCACCTTTATCAGTTGCATAGAGTGTGTAGTAGCCAGGAGTCCTTAAGCCTCGGACCTCGGATTTCACGATCCAGGGCTCCTGTATAAGGACTATATCTTCCCCTTTATTGGCTAGGCGGAGAAGAAGGGAGGTCGAAGCCTTGATGGAGTGCTGGAGATTAATCTGGACTAACTGCAGCATTTTTGCTACAATCTGGTATACTTATTATAAATATAATTTCTTGATCGTGTAACCCTGTAGTTATTTTTATATTCTTTAATTTATCAAACGTTACATTATATGTGATTATTTTGTGAATACTGAGCATTGAATTTACCATTGTATTTAGTTTACTTGATAACACATTGTTTTGAATTTTTTCAATAATGCTTTTAATTTTATTAATTTTTTCAAGAACTTCTAAAGTTATTATTCTTTGTGTTATTGATGTACTTCCTACCTTAAGATATAGAAAATCTTTACTTTTGTACATACTGTTAAATTCTGATTGTATAGTATCTATTTGCTTCTTCAGTTCATTATTAATGTCAATTTGCTTGTTAAATGTTACAATTAATTCATGGTTGTTATACTTATTTATATTCAATTGTTCTTCGATATTTTTTAATTTGTAAATGTCACTGTCAATGTCAATGTTATTCAAAACTTCTTCGATTTGAGTGATATTGATTTTATGAACTACATGTTTATAATCTCTAACTAATTTAACTTTCTTAAATTTTATTTTAATATAACCTTCTTGATTATATATGTTTTCAATTGTTATGTCACTACATACTAGCTTAATTAAAAGAATGTGTATTAGGATTTTCATTTTAACTTTTATTTATGCGAACAACTTGCGTTCGTAAGCGGATCTACATATTCCCGATGGAATCTTTTGTTTAACTGAATCTTTCTTTGGTGCTATTTTTGTGTTAGACTTAGTACTCTTAGGTCTTCCAGGTTTATTTTTCATAATTATATCATCTTTGTTTTTGATTTTTGTCTTTCTATGACGTTGTATATTGATTGGATGTGCATGATCCGTTTGTTTGTAAAAGAATGGCGGAGTAGTTTTATCATATTTTCTGTGATGATTTACTATAAAAACTTTGCCACGAGTTTCTATGTAGTCTTCTCTAGTCTTGTTAGTTTTCTCTATTCTTTTTTCTCTATTACGTACGTTCTATATAATCTTTCTTTGTCTACATGGCCTGATTGTATATTAAAAGGTTTCTCTTTACTCAATACTTGTATGGAGTTGCTATAGTAGAAAACTGCTTTGTATATTGTATATAGTTCTTTCCCATTGGATAAACATCTATATTTTTCTAAGATTGTGCTATGAACACGTTCAATTGGGCTATTCCCTGTATGTGAGTTTGGTGTAGTATAATGTATTTCTACATATATTTAGATCTTGTAACATTTTTTTTATACTCAATTGATTAAACTCATTATCCATTACAATTTTCAAAGGCTTGTTATGTTGAGAAATAAATTGCATTATTGTTTCTTTGATGGTTTCGCCATTACTATCCTTTATATATGTCATTGTCAATTTTTTACTGAATTTGTCAATAGTGGAAAGGAATTTCAAATTTTTTATGTAAAATATATCGATGTGAATTATTTGATTGATGTCTGTTGGAGTCTCGGTCAATTTGAATTTTGGCTTGATCGGGTGCTTGCAGATGTTGCAACTACTAACAAAGTCAATTACTAATTTTCTTAAATAAGGATAGTAAATATATGGTTGTATTCCCAAGTAATTCTCTTCGATACCTGCATGAGCTGTTTCTAGTTCGTGATAAGATTTTATTTTTTCTATAACTTTATTTTCGTCTTCTAATTCTTGTGCTAGGTAACCACATTTATAAAATTTAATTATAGTTTTATCAAACAATAAAATTTTATTAATTTCTGTTGTAATTGGTTGAAAATGTGATAGTCGTCACAATATATTCCTGTTTGTTTAATTTCTAAAACTTCCTTAATTTGTTATTGAAATGTTTCAGAATCGATCATTGTAGGGGACAATTCGATTAACTTTCTGTTGCCTACTAAAATTTGCGTTCTTATCTTTCTTTCATTATAATCATTGTTAACCACTATCTGTTGTTAAACTTGTTAACTGGCTTTTCTATTATGGGAAAGTGATCTAACTGTTCTTCATCTTTTGAGTGGAGAGTCTCTTCTAGGCTAGAATCATCCAATTGATTAATTTCTCCAGTGTCTTTTATTTCCCTACTGAGGTAATCTGCCACTGTATTTTGACATCCTTTAAGGTACTCTATATCGCTGTAACCTTCCCGATATGTCTTTACCTATACTCTTTGTTTTCAACCATTTTAAAGGTTGGTGATCGGATTTTAACTGAAATTTTCTTCCGTAGAGATAAGGTCTTAAATACTTGATTGACCAAACTATTGCTAATAGTTCTTTCTCTGTAGTAGAGTAGTTTCTCTCGTGGTCGTTTAAAGTTCTACTTATGAATGTAACAGGATGTTTATCTTGAGCTAAGACCGCTCCTATAGCATAATTAGATGCATCTGTTGTTAGTTTGAAAGTTTTATTGAAATCTGGATAAGCCAGGACTGGAGGTGAAACAATTAATTTTTTTAATGTTTCAAATGATTTTATCTACTCGATATTCTTAGTATCGATTTTGGTTCCTTTCTTTAAATATCTTGTCTTTGGTTGGGCTACCTTAGCATAATCTTTTATAAATTTCCTATAGTAACCAGTGAGACCAAGGAATGATTTCATTTCTTTGACGGTTGACGGTTGTCGGTACGTTAATCTTTTGTATTGCTATAATTTTATCTTGATTGGGTAAAACTCCCTTGTCTGTAATCGTGTGTCCAAGAAACTTCGTTTCTTTCACAAGAAAGTCACATTTGTCTATTTGAATTTTTAAGTTGAATTCTCTTAGCTTTTGAAATATTTTATTCAGGCTCTATCAGAGAAGTTGAAAAAATCAATATGTGATCCATGTATACGACACAGATTTTATTAATGAGATCTGCCAGTATCTCGTTTATCATGCTACCGTCCCATTGCTAAGCTCTCGTGTATTCCCAAACTATTTGAAAGCATAATCTATGATACTATGCTCTTCCATTGCAAACAAATTTTCTCCCCAAATCAACACGGGTTTCTCAGCGGTAGATCAACTACTACGAATCTTGTTGATTTTGTCTCCGATACTATATGCGCCATGGAGGCTGGGAAAGAAGTTGATGTCATTGCAACCGATCTGAGTAAAGCTTTCGACAAAATATCGCATACCCTAATTATTTTTAAATTTAAAGCACTTGGTTTCCCACCCTCCTTCATTTCATGGATCCAATCATATCTTAGTGATCGACAGTATAAAGTCCTTTTTAGAGGTAGTGAATCCAATCCAATTTATGCAACATCTGGTGTTCCGCAGGGAAGTCATCTTGGTCCTCTTATATTCATTCTTACTATTAACGATGTAGACTGCATCATCAAGGATTCTTCTATCTCTGTATATGCTGATGATAAAAAAATCTTCAGATACATATCCTCTCCGTCCGATTCCTTTCTTCTTCAACAAGATCTTAATAGATTTTCTACCTGGTGCCAAATGAACTTTCTGGAGCTTAATGTTAGCAAATGTCAAGCTATAACATACTCCCGCAAACGCTTTCCTCTCCCACCTCGAACGTATTTTCTTAACAATGAATCAGTTACTGTAGTTGATTCACTATGGGATTTAGGAGTCCTATGTGACAAGGAACTTAATTTTAGATCACACATCACCACATCCATCAATAGAGCCAACTCTGCCCTTGGTTTCGTTAAACGCTGGTCAAAAGAATTTTCAGATCCCTACGTTACAAAATCTCTCTACCTTACATTCGTTAGGCCACTTCTTGAATATGCAAGCCAAGTATGGTCACCCTTCTATGTAACTCATTCCCTTCGCATCGAAGCTGTTCAACGTAGATTCCTTCGTTTTGCACTTCGTGGGCTTCCCTGGCATGATAGGATTCTCCTTCCACCCTATGAAGATCGTCTTCGTCTTATCAATTTACAACCCCTTGAAAAACGTCGCAAAGTAGCCGACATTGTTTTTATTCATCAGCTTTTAGCTGGTAATATTGATAGCCCAGTCCTTCTCCAAAAAATTTCATTGCATACTAATCCCAGAAATCTAAGAATGGTGGCACTCTTTGATGTCCACTTTCACCGCACTAATTATGGTTATAATGAACCAATGACTCGCATGCTACGTGCTTCCAATCTTATGCAAAATTCTTTCGACTTCCACTCCTCCAAACAGTCTCTTAAGAACTCTCTCTATCTCTCTCTTACCCATTAACCTCATAATCTACCCAATCATTTAGTACTTAAGCTAGTTTTTAAGCCTTGTTATCATTAGATTTAAGTGTTTTTTTGCTTGTATTAAGCTAATAAAGTTAAACATATCAGTTAAACATGCATTGAAAACTAGAAGGAGCATTTTTTAAGCCAAAAGGCTTTCTAAGAAATTCAAAATGTCCTTGCGGAACACTGAATGCAGTTTTTTCTATGTCTTTTTCGTTGACTCTAATCTGGTGAAATCCTTTTACCAGATCTAGTGTCGTAAAATATTGCGATCTCCCTAACTTATCCAAGACATCGTCAATGTTTGGTAATGGATACTTATATTCCATAGTTTCCTCATTAAACTTACGGTAATCAATTACCATACGCCACTTCATAGTTCCCGAGTTGTCTAATTTTTTTGGAACTATCCAAACAGGTGAGTTATAAGGGCTTCTACTTTTTTGTATAATTCCATTTCTGAGCATTTCTTTAATTTGTTTAGCTATCTCTTGCTCATGGACTTTTGGATATCGATAAATTTTTGTAAAAATAGGATTATCTGTCTTTGTCCTTATGGAATGATCTGTTTGAGTTGTGAGACTTAACAATTCTCCATCCTTGTAGAATAAATTCTTATTTTTATTTAAAAATTCTCTTAGTATATTTTTTTCTTCTTCATTCAAATCATTGTGTAAAAGCTTGCTCATTTCCATTGAGTTATCTTCTAACACATGAATTTCGTCATATTGAAAAGGACATTGATCATTTCCATTGATATATTCTTTTTCTTTGACTGGGAGAGAAATAAAAGGAATTCCATTCTGATTTATTTCTAAATATTTATCTTTCATATTAATTATACCCCCTATGGCATTTAAAAAATTCGATCCTATGATCGCATTAAAATTTTTCGTTTTCAAAATTCATTAATTTCCATTCCATTGTGGCGTCTTCCAAAAATTCTTCAAATATTTTTGTTATTATTTGTTCTGTTATAAAAATATGTGAATTGACGGTATTCACTTTTATTTCTTTTCCTAATTTCATTCTTGTACAGGATTTAAGTTTTTTTGTATCGAGGAGGGTCATAGTAGATCCTGTGTCTACTAAGACTTTTATATTTTCCTTTTGAACTGTAAGAACTACGATGGGAAGTGTTGAAGCCCCTCTGCTATAAAATTTACTTCTTCATTAATTGTTTGTTGTTCACTGAGGCGATTAACTTCCATTGGTTGTTCTCGATTGTTATTAAATCTCCTAACTTGGCTTGAACTTGGCTGATTATTATTTTGTCCCTGCCAATTATTATTATTATTATAACTTTGCCTTTGATAATTTTAATTAAAACCAAACCTATAACCTTGATTAGGGTTTAAATTTCCAAATATTCTGTTGTCGTTGTATCTAACCTGCTCAGATGTTATTCTATTCTGTTGTCTAAAATTATTATTATTTTGATTAAATTTATTTTGGTTATAATTTTGATGTCCCTGATTTTGTCTAGGAGAATTATTCTGATGATGTTTCATACTAAAGCCCTTGTTTGGTTCACTTTGATTTCTTACACGAATCATATCATTGGCGTCTAAAATTTCATAAGCTTCAACCATATTTTTACAATTATAGGCGATAACTATAGCTTTGTGTGAAGGGTTTAAATTATGTTTAAATGCTTCAAATACCAGAACTTCTGTATTTGCCTGTGTGTAAATTAAATTTGGTTCTAATTGCGTTTTAGTTTGCAATTTTTGTAATAAGAAGTCTAATTTTTTATACAATTCAAAAGTGTTAGATTCTACAATACAACCAATTTCTTGAGATAACTTAATGTATGTTTCTTTTATTGAAAATAATCTTATTAAGAGTTTACCTTAATGTCCTTCCACGACGATAAATGTGGTAAGCTGTTAGTTGCCCTCACCGCTTCTCCTTGAATTTTTGAGTGGATTATAATCCATATAATAATAATTAATAATTATTAATGCAACCTTTATCTGATTGTCCTGCAGCAAGACTTGGTTAAGAAAGCACTCCACTGTTGATATAAACAGTGGCAGATAACAATCTTTTGATCCTATGAATGGATTTATTTTCTCCATTACACGAAGAAGGTAGCGTTGTTCCTACTTCTGAACATCGTTTAAAGGTAGAACTATAATCGTCGAACGTCAGCTGAAGTGGTCGTAAGAAATGAAGCGAATACGAGGAATTTATATGACGCACCCATTATTGCGATTAGGTGGCTTTCGTTAGGCTTCGTTAACTTTCGTTATCGATAGCAAGAGCGCTCATCGACCGCTCCTGCGAAAGTGAACTGAGAGATATGTAGATACAAAAATGAAAATGGTGGAAGCATATAATATGGCTGACTTCTCCATTTGAGTGTTCGGAAAGCTAATTTTCTTACGGTTTTGACATTAGCTTCCTACCAAGTTCGACGATTATAGTTCTACCTTAATACGGGTGCAGTTTCCGTCATCATAATTGTTTTTTGTTCTTCTGGTTCACTTTCACTTCCGGTATCACTGTCGCGATGTTTATTTAACTTTCTGTTTAATCTGTCTTTGTTTAATTGTTTCTCTTCACTGTTCATTTGCTAAATATTCTCTCTACGAGATTTCGCAACATACATTTATATATAAAAATGTGAGATGCTATATTTTTCACAAACGATTTTTTTTTTTCAAACTATTCAAAATTAATATTCGTTTAATTTAAATTTATTTGAAAAATTTTACAATCGCAAATTGCGTTTGTATCATTGGATCTCATGTCAATATAATATTCGTTTATATATCTCATTGAGAATCCTACCGACTGCGCAAAATAACTTTTCAAAGAGTGGAAGAGTTTTTAAAAAACAAATATAAATTTTATTTAGAAAACAAAATAAAATACAATAACAGAAGAGACGAAAGTCGACTGTGTACTATGATGTGTAATATGTGACTGATGATCGCTGCAACTGAGACTTATCTGGTTATGCTGTCCGATGATTGTTGGCCGCATGGAAGATCGTCAAATGTTTATTTTAGCAGATTGATTTACTGATGCTCTTCGATGTGAAGTGGTGGTTGTTTATAGCATTGAAGATTGTCCAATGTTTATATTCAAAAATGCCATTGGATTTGGACCAATTTTTATGTTATCTCATATTTCTGAGAATGCTATTAAAATTTAAGTGTCGTCGTTGCTTCGGTCTCAAGTGGCTTGTGCAATAGATTAGGGTTAGGGTTAGAAGATGTAGATGCGTAACTCACGCCTGTTTTTTTTTAAATTTTTCTTGGCGCCAACTGTAATATGTTAAGAGAGAGAAACACATCTGCTTCAGTTGAAATCGGAATAGAGAATGAAATTTATTATTATGTAATATGTAATGCATTTGCATATCTAAGTCTTAAATCTAGGTTTACACATTTTGTGAACAGGGCGCGTTTCAATAATGGCAACGTTCTATTATATAAGATAATTAACCAATCTGATATAATACGACAGTTTGTAGTGTGCGCTGACGTCTTCCATATCGGTCGTCTGTTCATTGTGTTATCAGCATTGATTATATGCAATCTTTCGATAATCATCCTTTTGTTTTGGTGTTCTTCTCGCTGCATTATTTTGACGTTATCGTGGTTGGGGGTGTGCTTGAAAGCTATGCAATGTGATGTCAGTGCTGTCTTCTGTGGTGTGTTACTCTTGATGTCAGATTTGTGTCCAGCCAGTCTACTTTTGAGTTTTTGTCTAGTTGTTCCTTGTAGATTTGGTTACATTCTTCGTCAGAGTTTCCATCAATCAATTTTATAAATTAAATTCGAATGTTCAATTCTGTCTATTTTTGTTTTCAAGTTGTGTATAATTGTGAAGTTGTGTTTGTGGATTTCATGTCCAATTTATATTTCTCTGTATCTATAAGTTTTGCATTTTTGAACTGGTCTGCTATTTCTTTAATGTACTTAAAGAATTTGTATATTTTATTTTCTCTTTCTTTTTCTTCTATTGGGTGGTTAGATTTTCATATTAAGTAATAAGTGTTTTTATTATTTGTAACGGTAAGGCGTTTTTTTGCAGTATTTCTATAATTTTTACTTTATTCCTGATGTGATATTCTATGTCACTAAGTTTTTGACTATATTGAAAATTATTTGCTTAGGTAGCTGGGAAAAGAAGTTTATCAATCTACCGGATAAAGTTGGTTTTTGGAACCAATCCATTTTGAGTTTTCCTTTTTCGCGAATGACTGAGGTATGCTAATCTGTTGCTTGTTTCAATTCCATTGTTTCAATTTTCTATGGAAACTTTTAAGGTTATTTAGAGTGTGTTCGATGTCTTTTGCTTTTATTATTGCAAATATGTCGTCCACATATTTTGTCAAAACCTCGGGCTTGTTTGGCAATTTTTTAAGGCAGTTATTAAGGAGCTGTTCGAGAATGATGTCTGCTATTATGAGTAAAGCTGGATTTCCCATCGGCATTCCATCTTTTGGTACGTTTTGTTGCCATAAACCAAGTGTCGGTTATACAGAATCTTAATAGTTCGAGAAATTTTTACTTTTTGATAAGAGAGTTTTCCTTAATTTTGTCCTAGCTTTTACTGATAAGTTCTAGTACCGTACTTAGCGGAATATTTGTAAAAAGAGATATTACATCGAACGACACTAGAAATTCGTCATTTTCCATTTTTGTAATTTAATTTTGAATTTGTTTTTGAATTGGAGTGAATTCTTAACATTAAATTGGGAATCTGTTGTTAGGTTTTTTAAAATGCTAATGAGGTACTTGGGCAAGTTTAAACACGGAACTTTTGTTGAAGAACATATAGGGCGTAGGGGAAGACCTTCTTTATGGATTTTGGGAAGACCATAAAGTCTGGGAGCTACAGAGTTATATGTGGTTGTGATGTATTTTTGACGTTGATCGTTTATTTGGTTTTCAAATAAATATTTAACTGGGCTGTTGTTTTTCTCTAGCAATTTTTTCGTGGGATCGTTTCGAGTTGGCCATTATACGTTTCTGTCTTCCGTCATTGTTTTCATTTTTGTGTCATAATCATGTTTGTATATTGCTCTTGTGACGTTACCCTTATCCGCTGAAGCAATGAACATTTCTCGGTGTTTGGAAAGAAAGTGTTTTGTTTCGTTGAGAATATTGGTTATATATTTATTGAATTCCGAAATATTTTTCTTCTCCACACAACTATTTAACATGCTTGCAAATTTACCCCGCGCTTTCTCCTTTCCATCATTATCGCTTATTGTTTGGATGCAATCTTCACCGTCTGCAATAATTTTGAAGAAGGAGTTAGAAGTCGAGTGAATGGTACTAGGAAGTGCGTACTTTGGACCTAGCGTAAATTTTGTAAGCAATTTGTAACATATTTATTAATGCTAATATAGGAACCATGATGATGTCCAATGTCCATATACATGGACGAAACGTTGTGACAAAAATAAAATATTTGTTTCATTTGACCTGAATGGGCTCAACAACAGCATATTACAAAAATAGAAAGAGATTAGCTCAGCAGAGACGCAACAATCGAATGTTATTGATAATAATACTGTATTTTTTATATATGTAGATTGTAGGTACGATGATTGCGGTCGAAGACACCTTTTCAATTTGAAATATAAAATGTTTTATATTTTTTCATTCACTGGACGGTTGTCGATTTTACATTTTTGTTTAGTTTTTGGCTTGTACATGGAAAATATTGAAACAGCACTATCAATAGCAGCCGTCATTGTTTTAGGACCAATGCATTTCAATCGTTCGATACAGATTACGCCAGCAACGTTGACGCGTGTCGTTTGAAACTTTTGTTGCTGTTTTGAAAGGAAATGTAAGACAGTGCTGTTATTTAGAGCATTTGGAAATGTGTTCGGAAAATATACGCTGACCAGCGAATATTGTTTTTTTTTTGATTCCTCTATTTTTTCAATTTCTACTTAAAACAAGTTTTCTTCAAAGGATATGACACACTTTTGGGCCACGAGCGTGCAGGAATGAATGCCAAAAGAAATGTCCCTCAAGTTAGCAGACCAAGGTCAGCAGAACAAACTTTTTTTGATGGCATTAATTAGTGCTTAATAAGTGCTTTTAAGTGCTCCAAAAAAAAATTTGTGCTCCAATAGTTTTGAAAAAAATTAATGTTAACTTGAACTCAAGTTAGCAGAACAATTTTCGAAAAATCCTAAAAACCAATGGAAAAAAAATTATTTAGCAGTATTTATAAGCTATTTAAATGCTCTACGAATAAAAAAAAAATTTTTTTAATTTCAAAAAAAAAATATTTTCATAGATAGGTATCCAGTATCCATTTTCTGCTAACTTTAATTCCATTTTTCTCAAAAAACCATTAGAGTTTTCGCAAAAATCTTTATGACTAATTTTAACTTTGTTAAAATCCCTTCAGATCTCTGATCCGGAATTTTGCATAGCCAAGTGGGGACATCTATTATAAAAAGTATGCCCTTTCAAATTCTATGTAAAATTAGATAATACTTATAATACTTAACTTTCTTGCACCCATGGTATCTAATGAGTTTAGTCTTTCGAACAACATAAATTAGTTTGTAATAAATTGTCGAAAAGATAACATCTCTTGTCTTGTTTTATTTTGTGTACTTCTGATCACGGCGTCCTACAGCTTCAGAAGTGGTATAAAGAGTCATTGTGATAACTTTCTAGTGTACGTTCGACTGAACAATTTTTGTTTTTATGTAGTATTACAAATTCAATGTTTTACGTTTTATGTTAATTTTTTTTTCTATTATGAGTGGTAAGGAAAATAAAAAAATAGAGAAGAACATTAAGAAAAAATTCATGAACAATAGTTATCAAAACCTTGGTTTAAAATAAAGTGAAATCTTAGACAAGTAATAAGAAATGGATTCACGTGTTACAAAGTTTTTAAAACTAGCCTCGGTTCAGGGGCTAAAGCGGTCCCTAGACTATCAATATTATTGTGCAAAATTTGATATTGCACAATATTATTGAGAGTCTAGGGCTCATATTGGAGGGTTGTGCAATATATTGTACAAAATCAAAATCCTTTTGATATTTATTGTGCAACCAAATTTATTGTATAGTCTGTGGATGTGTTTGCACCATATTTTGTCATTTGTTTTGAATTTTCATAGTGATAACATCTCCCTAAACACGTTTCGTTTTTTGTACCAGTCCTTCATCAATCTGCGTTTGTTTTTTTCTTTTTTTTTAATGAAATAGCAAGAGCAATTGCCACACAACAATAATCCATATCATCGAGCATGATGTTGAAGCACAAATAAAGAACTGTCAAATGATTTATTGTGCCAAATATTGTTTAGTGTGAGGTACCAGTCAATAATATTGTGCAATTTATTGTTCCATAATATTGATAGTCTAGGGACCGCTTAAAAGACAAATTGTCTGTGATGGGTTTGCCTTCAAATGGATTGAAAGCCACGTTGAGAATTCGCATTGAAGAAGCAGCTCGACAATTGGATGATGTTAGGATGGATGAGTTTTTTCCTGAAAACAATGATGACAGCAGCACTGAAGACACCGAAGAAAATGTTCCTGAAAATGATGTAGACCAACAACAACTGGATTATTTGCGGAGAATAGTGGCTAGAAAAGAAGAAATTCTTGAATTGCAAAAACGACTGGCAGAGCTAAGTAATCCAAGTAAGTCACATTCAAGTTCTTGCTCATTTAGAGACACCGAGGATTCTTTGCAAACATTCTCTGGCGATGTTAGTTTGCCTATTGCAAAATGGATCACAAATTTTGAGCATTCAAAGGAAATTTATAACCTTGATGAATTAAAGTGTTTCATTTTTGTGCAATGATTGTTAAGAGGATCTGCAAAGCTTTTCCTCAGGTCAGTTTCATGCCGCTCCTGGGAAGAATTAAAAACAGCAGTGATAAACGAGTTTTGTCATCACGCATCAGCCTCCGATGTACACAACACCTTGAGGAACCGAAGTTCATCTGACATTGAGGAGAATGATGTCATAACGTACATCATAATAGGTATACCCGACTCATCTTTAAACAAACAAATTCTTTTCACAGCTAATACTATACCTGAGCTGATAACTGTTTTGAGAAGGTACAAAAAATGAAACTGGAATGTGCATCAGGTTTCACTGCTTTTCACAAAAATGCACCACAGTCAAAAACAACCTTAAACACAAGTAACAAATTTGACATCAAGTGTTACAATTTTAACGAAGCTAGTCACGTGTCATCAAAGTGTCCAAAGCCCCCACGTGAACGAGGTTCTTGTTTTCGCTGTGGACAGCGTTGGCATATTATCAAAGATTGCCCAAAGTCATCTGCAGTGTGTCTTCTTCAAGAAGCTGCTGATGATGATTTCCGAGATTTTCATGGTGTCTTGGACTATCATCTTCAGAGCAGCGAATATGGAGCAGTTAGTACAACTACGAGTATGAGCGCTGTAAACACGATTGACATAGGGAGTCCTATTTGTTTCGTACAACAGAAATTTATTCCACCATATCTGACAACACCTGTAGAAACGCATTTCGAAGACTTTGTGGGTATAAACAATAGCAGATTGATAATCCTTGATAAGGTGTTTTGTAAAATTAAATTTAATCAAAATTTTGTAATTCAATGTTTATATATTGTTAAGAATGATACCATGACAGATGCTTTTATTTTAGGAAGAGATTTTTTAAGAAAAACAAATGTTAAATTAAACATGATGAAGATTTAAGCGAAAATAGTTTTGATAACGAAATAAATGAATTTTTAAAAATTGATACGCTTGATGATCGCGATTTTATAAATTCAGTTTAAAAATAAATGAAAACTTAACGAATATGAATAAAATCAAAATTGAAAAGTTAGTTGCCAGAACTATTTCAAACAGCGATGTTGCATATAGCGGTTCACCCAATGACATTGAAATGATGGTGGTTTTTAAAGATACTAACAGTGTTTTTAGTTGCACACCAAAAGGTTGCCATTTGCTCATAAAGTTGAGCTGAATAAAATCTTAGATGATCTTTTAATTAGAAAAGTTATTCGTGAAAGTGATTCCCCATTTGCTTTAGCATTAGCAAAAAAGAAAACGGGAGAACACGACTATGTGTTGATTACCGGGAGTTAAATAAATTAACAATTAAAGATATTTTCCGCTACCTGTGATTGAAGAAATTCTTGACGGGCTACGTAATAAACGATACTTTATGACCTTTTGAAAAAGGATTCGAAGTTCGTTTTTGGTAAAATAGAAATGTCGGTGTTTGAGTCTTTGAAGCAAAAACTTTAAGATGCTCCAGTGTTAAGTATTTGCAATCCAAACGCAATTACTGAATTACACTGTGATGCAAGTAGTTTCGATTTTGGGTCTGTTTTGCTTCAGCAGCAAGATGACAAACTTTTTCACCCAATCTTTTTCTCAAAACGAGCAACCGAATAAGAGTCAATCATTCATATGTACTTGAAACATTGGCAATTGTGTACGCTCTTAGAAGATTCCGAGTCTATTTGGCTGGTATTAATTTTAAAATACTTACTGACTGCAAGTCTTTGACCCTTACTCTCAACAAAAAAAAACTTCTCAACCCGGGAATATCTCGCTGGGCTTTAGAGCAACAGGATTATAATTATACAATTGACTTTATTAGAATAACTAATTGGTTTCCCTTTATGAAGACTAAAATCAAAAACTATGTCAAGAGCAGATAAATAGGACCTAAACATATATGCTTGCCAAAGAAAGCGAAATAGATCCTTCAGAATGGACGAAACATCTTAGTAAAGTAGAGTTTGCTTTAAATAATACTAATAACAAAAGCACAGGTTTTTGTCCTAGTAAGTATGTTATTATTTGGTGTTGCTCAAAAAGGTGAAGTAAACGATAGAATTCGCGAGTATCTTACTGAAAATTTCACAAAACAAAACCATGAAAAATTGGAATCTTTAACGGAGAAAACATCTAAAAATATTGTTTGTTCTCAGGAAAAAAAAGACAAAATTTATTTTGATAAAAAACACAAAAAACCATATCCTTATAAAGAAGGTGATCTTGTTTTGATAAAACATACTGATAATACTGGCACTAATTAAAAATTGTTTCAAAAATACCAAGGACAAAATGCTAGGGCGTGTAGGTTGCGTTGAGAGAAGAAAAAAATCGTACGGGAGGGGGAGTCTATTCCACCCCTTGCCCTTGCAGTTTTCGAAAAAATTGACTTAAAATGGAAAAAAAATTATTTAAAATCAACGGCTTCATTCACAATGCTGTGCGATACCTTTTTGAAAAGACAACAACTTTTTCTTTCATTCTGTTTTTAAATAAATCTATTCCAATATACAATTTTTGAAATATTAATTTTCAAAGTCGAAATTTTGAAAAAATATGGAAAAAAAATTCAAATTAATTTTTTTCAAAATTTTACGTAATTAAGTGCTAATTTTAATTTCAAAATTTAATGCTGTTATTAATTTTAAGTCAAGATCAGAAAACCGGATGCAAAAATTTTATGTCGTTCTCAATGACCCTGTATAATACTTAGTAAACATACATATTACATAGGTACTTACTTTTGTTGCACCCATGGTATGAGTTTAATCTTTCGAACTACATAAATTAGTTTGTAATAAATTGTCGAAAAAATAACATCTCTTGTCTTGTTTTATTTTGTCTACTTCTGATCTCGGCGTCCTACAATTACAGCTCGCGGCTCCGTTGCATTGTGTTTAACTACATAGAAAAAAACCACGAAATTAATTATATCGAAGCATCCTACTTTTTTTTTGATTTAAATTAGAAGAGTTGTTTCTTTATTCCTTCATAAAAAAGAACATTAAAAAAAAAGAAGAGTAAAAGTGGAAAGAAATTTAATTAATCTTACCCATACACAACTGGTTTTATTACCTAGGCCTACTCATACCTAAGCTTTGTATACTATCTGTTTCCTTTTTAATTCTTACTTTTTAAAATCCTTAAATTAAATTAATATTTAAAGTTTTTTCTTACCTTTTTGTTCCTTATTAAAGCAGACCGTTTCCGTGCCGATGATGTGGTCCAGGACTCACGTGAAGATTGTTATTTGGCCACATTACAAATAATAAAAACTGATGAAAACGACTCGCGACCGTATTATTTGGTTGTGCAAAATGAACGTGGCACCGACCGACACGCCATTCATTTGAATGTGGAGGGTACGTTTGCAGGTGCATTAAAATTTTCATTATTTTTATTTTTTTTTTAACTATAGTAAAACAAATTATTCCTTCGTTGTTATAGAATGCTTGATTTGAATTAGCTTAATTTTTTTTATATGCAAACAGTTGTACATAATGTACAAAGGGCTGGAAGAAGTTGTAGGTTCTTGCGAACTGAAAAAATGGTATGGGTACCCGGAGTTTCTGGGTAAGGTGTGGGGTACCCGAAGCATAATTGGGTCCCGGGTACCCGCTACATTGCCGGATACCTGTCAGGTATCGCTAGTGGCAATTCCTCTCGGTAGATTTATCGCCGTTTAATCAAGAATTTAAATGAATAGATCTTATGATATTTTATATCCAAAAAGCAACAAATGACGAGGTTAAAGCAATCATGTATAAAAATTAATTGCATCAATCATCAATTCACAAAGAAGTACGTATTTTCAAAACATATTTTTCTACACACAACACAAAACTCGCATATAAAAAGGCTCCCTTAGCTTTACAATTTACTTAACCTATTTCCCTACAATATTAATATATAAGTACCCATATAAGTATATGTATATATAAAAGTTCTCAAATCATAATTTGAATGCACAAAAACAACACAAAACCCTCGTACAAAAAGTCTATCTTGCAACATTATAGCACCACATTTTTAGAAATTACAAATGGTAAGTATGCAGTTAATTGTTGCTCTTTTGTAGTAAATTAGTCCTGGAAAAGAAAAAATTCTCAAAAAAATTATCCTTACTGCTTACTGTTTTTACCAAATAAATTTTATGCAGTAATTTAATAGAAAAACCATTTAGCTCTCATACATACGTATGAAGAAAAAAAACAATTCGATTTAGAAAAATAAACTATTTTGTTGGCCGTGTTTAGTTTTCCCTACTAATGAAAAAGAAAAAGTTTGGACCACTATTGGTTATACTGACCTGAAAAAATATACATAAGTATATGAATTATTATTACATATTTTAAGAATTGCACACCCATATAAATTATTCATCCCAATCCACTGGTACCATATCTATGCATATTATTATGATGCCTCTCTGGCTCTGAGAAAAGAATAGCACAAGAGAGAATTACATGTCCAATCACAGGTCACAGGTCATTTGGTAAACAAGAGAATTATCATTCATATTATTCTTTCACTAATACATTCAAATGCATTTACATAAAGTCTGAGTTCGATATAAAAGGGAACCCAGCCTTAAGGTATGGCGGAAGTGTTTTGTGATGGGTCAGTATGTCAATGGTATAAAGTATGGTATGAGAATGGTGTTGGATGTGAACAAATGTCTTACAGCCTCCATACGTGCAAGATTTTTATTTGCCCGTTTCACTCGAAAATCCCCATACAAATATATATACTCATTTTTATTTCTCATACAACCGTTTGAGTAGAAATGTGCAAACTTCAGATTTGCACATATAGGAATTCACTCAACCAAAATTTTTGATAGAAACATGAACTCAAACGTTGATTTTTGTTTGAAATGAATGTATCCCACAATAAGCAGTGTGACGACGTAGATTGTGCAGATTTAAATCCTGCACAAAAGCAAAAAGTTACCATTTTTATCTGCTGGAATGGTTTGCAGCAGTTCAGCAGCAGATCCTCTGAGGGCAACCGTCAGAGCTATACATTTGTCTTCTTCGTCCCATCCGTTCGTCGGTGCGGCTGCCTCAAACTGTTTTTTTTAGATCGACCAAGAAGTTTGCCCGTCAAAAGTCGGTGGGTGTACTTCCTTCTTCCTAGGGTATTCGCCAACACTTTCCCTAATCTTAACTTTTCGAACTTTGTCTAATTCGTGGGCAATACTTTGTAATTCACCTTCGAATTTTTCTTGAACGCTCTCGAGTTTTGAAAATTGTTCTTCGAAGCAATCAAAGCGTCCATCAATAGTAACGAACTTGTTCTCAAAGGCATCAAGCTAACCTTCGATGAGAGTCTTCTGTTCTTCCAAAAGGTTCTTTTGTTGTTTTTCCATTTGTTCAAGAAGGTTCTCTTGTTCACACTTTTGTTGTTTTTCCATTTGTTCGAGAACAGTCTTTTGTTTTTCCAGTTGTTCGAGAAGGTTCTGTTGTTCACACTTATGTTGTTTTTCCATTTGTTCGAAAAGATTCTTTTGTTCTGTACGTTGTTCTTTGAGCTTGCCAATGAGAAGTGCCATCATTGCCGACAAGTCGACACCAGTACTTACTTGTTCTTCAAGCATTTCTATTTCGAATAGGAATGTGTCTGGCTCTTCTCCGCGTTGACTAAAATCCTCTTGCAGACGAATTATGAGGTCATTATGAGGTCCTTTTATTTTTCTTCTTTAATCACAGTCTTTGTTTTATCACAACACACACACGTATATTTTTTTTGTTTTTTTTTTATCAGCACAAATTATCTTAATGCACAGACAACATAAGTTTTTATCCCATCTGACACCAATGTAATATTTTGCCAAGGGTTCGCAATAAAAACTTATTTACTTTATTTCTTTACTTCTTATACATTTAAAATAAAACACACTTTACTTCAATTCAAATCACTTTTATTAATCACTGGCACAACAGAATGCAACACTTTACACGAACTTTATTCTTTCACTTTCAAAAAATAAACTGTCCAATCGGTAGCGCCTTCAAGCTTTTATAGGAAAATATCTGGTTCCGGTCTAATCTCGAAAGCAATAGAAAGCTCTGGAACTTGTATCTCGATCTTTCTATTCTGACAGACATATAGAATAATTCTTTGTATATGAAAACAATAGTACTATCATTCCGAGTAGTTTTTAATGTTACCCCGACCCTTGTGGTGGCGCTGCAAAATTTGAGGTGTAAAATTCGATTTTGGGAGTTTTTAAGCTTCGGAAATTTATGGTAGGTACAAGAGGAGACTATTTTTTGGATTATTGCATCCAAAAAATATCAATTAAAGCCTCCATAAGCTCTCTGCAAAAAAAAAAAAAAAGAGTAAGGGTTGCCGGCACACTTAAGATGTCGCCCCATTCGACATCCACCATGATAGTACTATAGTTTTCATATACAAAGAATAATTCCACTTCAGGCTTTGACATTTAAAATGTTCGAAAAAGCTCATTCAAAGCTCACAGCAGGTTGTTCTAAATCGCATTCGAGAATCCTTTGTATATGAAAACTATAGTACTATCATGGCGAGTTTTTTTTAGGGTTGCAGAGGTCCTGGTGGTGGCGCTGCAAAATGTGAGGTGTAAAATTCGATTTGGGGAGTCTTTAAGCGTCGAAAATTGGTGGTAGGGGCAAGAGTAGACTATTTTTTGGATTATTGCATCCAAAAAATAATAATAAATATTATTTAAAACCTCCATAAGCTCTCCGCAAAAAAAAAGAGTAAGGGTTGTATAGGTAAATTAGATGTCGCCCCATTCGACTTCCACCATGATAGTACTATAGTTTTCATATACAAAGGAGAATCCATATAGTTCGAATGTAAAAGTCGTTACATTATGATTCAAAAGTAGTTAACTAATTTTTCTTTTCATTGCCCCCTCTTAGAATTGATCGTCCCGAGCAATTTCATCACCTCTTTCACCGTTATATCGATGCAAACGGTCACCGTGAACTACTTTTAGTGGGCCCTCCCAGTTTTGTTGGAGTTTTGGTGATGGTCTCTTTTGTCTATGAGGATTGTCTTGAAATCCCGTTGCTGTCGCTCTAGCGTCGTATCTTGTTTTCATCCGATCACTAGACAATTTTATATTTGTCCTTGTTTGTTGATGAATGTCAATAAGCCTTTCCTTGAGGTCATCCACATATTCTTTTGTTCCCTGTGACTCATTTGGATGATAACCAAATTTCACTTCACTCGGCAGCCGTATATTTGTTCCGAAGTGGATTTCCGATGCTGTTTTTCCTGTCGAGCTATGGGTTGCACTTCTATATACCATAAGGAACAATGGGATATGTCGGTCCCAGTCTCGTTGGTCGCCGACAACCTTAGACAGATGTTCTTTAAGCGTTCTGTTGAATCGTTCAACGTTCAAAGCAATTTAATGCTAATTTATATTTTATTTCGTGATTTTAAATTATGTTTATTAAAATAATAATTTATCTTCTTTGAAGACTTGTAGTGACTATATAATTCGCAGTTGCTCTTTGTAACTCAAATTATATACAATCTCGATTTATTCGAGAAAATATGCGTCAAGACAAGTAATGTTCATCTTCTGATGAGCCCAGCCATCACATCGGGGCGAAACGCATATACGAACACCTTAATGCTAATTTATATTTTATTTCGTGATTTTAAATCATATTTATTAAAAATTTTTTTAACTTTTTTTTACTCAAATATTGAAACTATGCATATTTTTGACTTGATTAAAAAACTTGCTTATAGACAAAAGTGTTGGCTTTAAAAAAATGCATAAGACTTAGTTGTAAGTTATTTTTTAACAATTTTTTCCCGCCTGAGTTATCGTACTCTTGCCGCTTAATTCTACACATTTCACATACAACGTCAATTACAACTCTTAATTTGGAAAAATGTGAATTTTGGGATTAAGTGTGGTTTTTTTTTTTTTTTTTTTTTACTTAACCATAAGTTCTTCTTCTTAGTTATATGTATAAATTATTCAAGTATTATTTTTGACCCATATACCGATATACCGATATAATAAATAAGTATTTCACCATCTTTGTGTAAATTTATGTTCCTTTCTTTCATGTATTAATGATGCCATCGTTATCCCTTTTGGACACACATAACCTACTTCAAAATTAATAATATAAAAACAAAGCAGAACCCTTGGAGATGAGCTACTTGATGGGCATAGCTGGAAGTTGCTTAGCAGCGGCATTCATTTTAATCTGTTTATGTATTTACGCAATAAGAGGGAAAAAGTGCTGTTTCAAAGGTAAGTTCTTTTTTAATGTACATTTAATAAAAACAACACGTACATAGTGTTCTAAGCTCGAGTATTCATATTTTAGTCAGAACTCAAGTTTATAATAGCAACAGCTTAAATCGTGACTAGGAATATGCTAAAATCGGTCTTTAATTCGAATATAACTGTTTTAGTTTTTATTGATAATAATGTTATATCTAAATGTCTTTGTTTAATTCAAATTTAAAGTGTTTCCAAAATAGGGGTGCCCGGAAGGCGAAATCTCATTATTGAGTTATTTAGTTCTTCGCAAACATTTTCTCTACATATACATATAAGCTTTTAAGATTTCGAGCCGCCAGACTTCCCTTAATGGAATCTTCTGCAAATGGCTACTTTTGATTTCTGTTTTATATCTCTTATAAGTTTCTACTAAGGGCCATTGTTTTTTTTAATTTTAACGAAACTTAACTAATCGCACCTGAATTTCTTTATGGTTTATAAATAGGGATTCCCTTATGCGACCATGAGTGAGCATAATAGCATTATAGTTTACATTCGTAAAAACAGACATTTTCGTAAAACTTGACATAACTGTAATGATGGCGAAATCAAACATTTTTTATTGTTCTGTCTGTATCTGTCTGTCTGTATGTATCTGTTTGGCTATATCCTAAACGGATAAGTTTTTCAAAACATTGGCACCTGTGTATGTTTACAAGAGATTGAAAACTGTGACTGAACAAGATACCATGAATAAGAGAATGCAAGATTACGACACTTCTACGTCCTCTGTGAAGAAATTGAATGTTTCTTTTCACAATATGTTTCACGACGAAGCGTACTCTTGCGTTCTATCATTTATGACACCAACCCACTTACCAATGTACAGGAATGTTTGTGACAATTCTTATTATAATAAAAAAAGAACTTGGAAAGAATTCATATTGGAATATTTTTCCCAGCGGAAATCCACTATCCAGAAATATGGTAATCTTGTTTCGATCTATTGCAATTCCGCTAAAATCATAAAAACAATTTTAATGTAAAAATAAGAAATAGTAAAGCCAACAATTGTAGTTCAAATTAATTTTTGTGAATTGTGAGACATGTACATGTACATAAAATGGAATGAAAATAAAATATTTTTTTTTGTTAACACCTTTCCTCTTAAATATGGCTCCTTTTTAAGGAAAAAAATTATATTTGTTATATTATTGTTATATTTAGTTGAAATTGTATATTAAAAAAATTGATTTCTTCGGCTATTTTCAACAGAATTAAGCGATTTATAAAGTTAGAAATGTCCCTCTTTCTTTATATTTTTCTTATGAATTATTTTAGAACAAACTTACATAATTATGTGCTTTGTTTCTTTGTTTCCTCATTAATATATTATATTCATCTGAAAACCGCGAAATCAACATACATACTTTTTGACTAATTTCTCACAAACATTTTGACTCCAAAATTATTAAAAACACACCATGTTAAGTATAACTATGTTGCAATGTAGGCAGGTTACCAAGTTGCCGAATGCTAAATAAGCGCTATGTAAACGGAATTGACTTGAGCTTTGAATTATATTCATTTTTGTTAAAAATTGACTTTGAAATCAAAAAATTTTCACTATTAGCTGATGCAATAATGATTAAAAATAAATTAAATACCTACCTTAATAATTGTTCAAATTAATATCAAAAGTTGTAAAACAAAGCATATCGTATAAAAAATTGTCTGTAAAAAATAAAAATGCGTTTTTTTAAAGTCATACATATGTATATGGCTGAGTAAGCACCAACGTGGGTCGATCTTTTTTTGTCACATTAATAGGGTAATAGTGAAATTATGTTGTGTTTTTTTACTTCAATTGCACACACCTAAAATATTATTCAATTTTTACGTCCGTCAAGTTAGCACTACATTTTTGGAAATTACAAATAGTACGTATGCAGTTAATTGTAGGTTTTTTGTAGTAAATTAGTTGTGGGAAAAAAATTTGTAGGTCCGCTACTTTTTAAGAACATATGGTATGTACCTACTAGTGGTTGATATCAAGTAACTCATTATTTATTTATTTATTTAGCTTAATACAAGAAAGCAATACTTACATATGTACATCTAAAATTGAAACTAAACTTACAAGTTAACTTAAATCTAGTGGTTTTTTTTTAGTTTGGGCCTAAAGGCCAAACAGAGCAAAATACCTAAAACCGTCGGGACCAAGGGGGAAATCATCTTTAAGGAAACTTAAATTTTTTTCCACAATATCAACAGTTATTACGATTGAGGCGAGGGAAGTGCGTGTGGAACCTTTTAAGTAATACAATAGTCAGGTTCTTAAGGATTATCAATGTACGATTGACTGAAAAAAGAGGCAAAAAGGTTTGTGATTATTTTGGGATCGACAGATGTCGAGTCGAGAAATTTGGCTAAGGGAAGCCATCGGTTTTACTTTTAATGTTAATAAATTGGTAGAAGCGTCTCGGATCCAAAATCATGCTATTTTGCATTCTGTCAATGTATTCTTGGTAAAGGAGTTCGCACAGAGAAGAGAAGGGTTGTTGAACTTGCTGGTAGTATGAGAAGTCGAGACCAGATGTGGTTCTTAAATATATTTTCTATAATTTATTTCTCACGTTCCGAAAGTTTCGCAATTCCTTATTCTACCAGGGAGGGGAAGAAGAGACATGTTTACGAGGAAAATAAGGGACGGTCTGAGACAGTTAAAGATAGGCGTGTAGAAAAATTTCAAAGCGATATCAATTGAGATGTTTTTATACAAGAAGGAACTAACAGAAGTCAGCGTTACGGAAGTTGAAAAAAAAGAAGAAAAAAAAAATCGCATTGAAATGAGAACGTAAGGGAGAAAAGGGGGTGGTAGTGGTCGAGAGTAGATGAGTGCTTTCGGAAACAAGGGAACAAGGGGCATCTGATGAGAAAATTAAGTCAAGCTGTCTACCTAAGTTGTTAGTTATACCACTAACTTGACTAAGACCAAGGTCAAAGAATCGGCCAGTGAACAGGAGTTCCTTTTCAGAGGAGGAATTTATAGGCAAAGGATAATTCATCTTCCGATGGATTCCATTGAAGTTGTGGGGTGTTAAAGTCGCCGACAATAATTAAGTCATCAAGAGTGTATGTGACTTAAAACAGGGAGTCGATTTCATCAACAGCAAGTTGATAAACTTGGGTGGGTTGGGAAGGGCGGATATAGCAGCAGACTAAGTAGATATGTCGTTTATTTACACAAATTCAAAAGCAGAGACTCACGATATTTTTACTAGTATATAGCGTCAAAGCGATTGTGTATCGCCAAGAGGACATCTCGTCCACAATTATCATTATCATTACTTACGCCGCCGCCGCAAAGTGTGCAATTTAAGCATTCTAGGTGAGCAAAATTAATTTGCCTGCTATATGTTATGAGTGGGTCAGATGTAAATAAAAGCCTATGAAGCTTTTACTTTTATCTCCGGCAATGCTATATCGCGTAGAACTACATTATCAAAAACTTGTAAATTATAAACAATGATTTCATCAAGTCTGTTAGAACCTGAGTTCACGCACCAAACATACAAAATGGATGGATAAGAAATTTCAGGAGCCATTTCGCTACAGAACTTGTAGTTTCGCAAACTTTCGCAGAATATTTTTCACCTTAAATATATTTTGAGTGTTTCCCTACACAATGATGAAAACCTGACACTGATATTCTGCGATATAACCAAGTAAAATTCTGTTTTAAATTTCGAACTTTGAATTTTTTTCTATAAAATTCACTTACCGATTTAACAAAGTAGTGAAGATTCACAAATTATTATTTTTTTTTAAATGTATCTCGTTACACAAATATTATTAATTAATTTAAACAATAAAAAAAAGTTCTATCGACCACAGATTATTTGCACTCGTCACGAGAAAGAAAACAAATGATTTGCATTTTTCGCTTGCATTTTTCCAAAGACATCAACGGAAAATTTGAAATACCGTTAACTTACACATGATATTTTTTGCTCTATACGTTGGTGGTAATTTTAAAGATAGAAAATATTATGAAAACTTGTTGTGACTCCAAATGCATTTGATGAACAAGTACCACATCTCGATACATAGCGTCAGTGGTCTAAAGTTGTGTAGTGCGTAAGTGCACATGACTGCTGAAACTGAGAAAATCTGATATGCGCGGATTAAAGCTCAGCACCACTGAGCCTTTAAGTTGTTGTTGTTGTTCACAAAAATTATGAAAATTGACTTTGACTCACCTAAGTTGGCAAAATTGCACACTGTGCGCCGTCGGCACGGAAGAAAACAAATTCCGAGGTAAAGAGTTCTTCATAGAGGATAGAGTTACAGAGGTTTGTTTCAGTTTAAGCAAAGATTTCATAGGGAAGTTTTTGGGAGTTGAGATAAACGCATGCTGTTTTTGTCCGAAGACCACTTACGTTTTGCTAATAGAGAGATAAAGTATTAGGTATTATGTTAGGGTCGGTAATAATTTTTCATAGTGTTGCGGGTACTTTGAAGGCGAGAAACGCGTTTAAAGTCGCTATGAGAGGCATAAGCAGCAAGTTATTTTGTGAATGTAGCAAAAGAAATATTGAAGCCTTCATGGTAGTTATTGTAGATCTTACGAAGATAGGTAGGGTCTGTTGGCAGACCTTTTTGAACAACGCAAGGTAAAGGCGAACCTTATCAAAAAGTTTATTATCTCGTACGCGTGACATCATATAACGTCCATCTAAGTCATTTGGAGTGGGTGGAAGGATAGCAAGCCTAGAAGTGATTTTTACAGAAAGGGGGAACCATAGGGTCAAAGATCAGGAAAGACAGTAGGAGAAGAAGGATCAGCAGTTTTAGTGGAGTTAGAAGAGGAAAGAAACTGTGAAAACGGTGAAGCGGCAGGGTTTAAAGTATGAGAATGTATGAAGTTGTGAAATTCTGAAGTGGAGATATGGTGGGGAGAGAGGTCTCTGAAAAAGGTTAAAGTATATACGGTTCTGAAATGGTACTAGAAGGTTGATTGTTGTAGTGGAATGGTTAAGAGGAGAAAAATTGGGAAAGATATTTGTTTTAAAACTCCAGTTAGAATCTAATTGATCTTTGGGTGGGTTAGACTTAAAGCAGCTAGATTGTACACTATTCTTATTACTAGAATATGGTGATCATTTGGAGGTAACTTCTATCTTGAAATTTGAAAAAGAAAAAATCGAGGTCAGCACGGATAGAGGCAATATTTTGGTTTAGACACATGAAGGGTTGAATTAATAACAAGTTTCAGGTCATCAAAAGCACTAGCATTTCTTTCGGGGGTACGATCATTAGACAGAGACGCAATTTCTTTTATGAACGAAGGGTGCATCTCGAGACAACGTTTTCCGTAACTTTCAACAGTATTTATTTATATTTCGATGTTCTTTGAAAGCTCGTCAATGTTAATTAATTGGGCTGTGACGTGCTTATGAAAAGTATTATTATCATGAAAGATTGAGTTAATAGATTCGCTTAGGCACTTAACGGAGGCATTGCATATAAATTTGCATAGTACCTTTGTATATGAAAACTATAGTACTCTCATGGCGAGTTTTTTTTAGGGTTGCCCGGATCCTGGTGGTGGCGCTGCAAAATGTGAGGTGCAAAATTCGATTTGGTGAGTCTTTAAGCGTCGAAAATTGGTGGTAGGAGCAAGAGGAGACTATTTTTTGTATAATTCATTCAAAAAATATCAATAAATATCATTTAAAACCTCGATAAGCTCTCCGCAAAAAAAAAAGAGTAAGGGTTGCCGGCATACATTAGATGTCGCCCCATTCGACATCCACCATGAGAGTACTATAGTTTTCATATACAAAGATAGTACTATCATCAGCACGTTCCACACGTCGTCCCCCAAGCGATCACACAACGAACTAATTTTTTGGTTGCTGTTTCTATGTATAAACAAGTGCGCCCTCAAACGACCACACAACAAAGCTTTGTGGAACGTGCTGATGAGAGTACTATAGATTTCTTTTACAATGACGGAGGGCAATATATGGGATAGAGAAATATCTTTGCAATCGTCACAATAGAAAATATACGCAGTTACAAAGGTACCTAATATTTTAGGTGGGGAATGGATTTTTTGCTTAAATCGGTACAAACTGGGTGGTACGATTTTCCACACACGCCATGGAAAACCACACGATCAGCAATTTTACCGTCGACGGCACACTTCGAAAAATCACAGCAGTCATCCATTGTCAATGATGTATTACGAGTAGATAAGTAGAAAAAAGAGAATTGGGACAGTAATAATTTTTTATTATTTATTATTTATTTTTTCTTTTTTTGTTTGGCTTCCTAATGCCTGTTTTCAAAACGTCAAGTTAGAACTACTACGAACTTAATTTTTTCAAAAAACTTAGCCAAAACAATTTTGGTAATTTTTTTCTTTTCACAACTAATTTTAAAAGCCCGAGCTACAATTAATTACATGTTTGGATTTTCAAATTTAGCTTTTTAATGGGTGTTTAAGCAATATTGAAAAATTGAGCTTTTTTCATATTGTTTTTGTTCAAAAAAGTAAGGAAAAAAATTTTTTAGAATTTTTTTCTTTTCACAACTAATTTTGAAGCCACAAGCTACAATTGATTGCATCATTAGATTTTCAAATTTTGCTGTTTAATGTCTGATATGAAGATTTCAAGTTAGGACTGCATAAAATTTGTTTGGTCAAAAAAGTAGGAACAAATTTTTTTTCATTTTTTTTTGTTTTCACAACTAATTTACTACAAAAAAGCTACAATTAACTGTAAACTCAGTATATGAAAGTTTTGAAGATGTAGTGCTAACCTGATATCAACTTAGCACTACCTAAATTTTCACTAATTTTTTTTGTAGGTGAAAAAATTTTTTTGGAATTTTTTCGTTTCCACAACTAATTTACTACAAAAAAAGCTACAATTAACTGCATACTCAGTTCTTAAAAGTTTTGAAGATGTAGTGCTAACTTGATATCAACCTAGCACTACACCCCATGTTCTTAAAAACCACCAGAGCTACAAATTTTTTTTTCCACAACTTATTTACTACAAAAAAGCTAAAATTAACTGCATACTTACTATTGGCAATTTCCAAAAATGTAGTGCTAACTGGACGGACGTTATTTATTGTCTCCCAGACAGACATACAAATCATCTCATTTCCCATATCGAATAAGCAAAACAACGATATCAACAAAAAAACCTATAAAAAAAAGCATTCCTGCCGCGCTTTGCCGTTCGCTACCGCGCCGACGTTCGTATATGCTTTGTATATGAAAACTATAGTACTCTCATGGTGGATGTCGAATGGGGCGACATCTAATGTATGCCGGCAACCCTTACTCTTTTTTTTTTGCGGAGAGCTTATGTAGGTTTTAAATGATATTTATTGATATTTTTTGGATGCAATTATACAAAAAATAGTCTCCTCTTGCTCCTACCACCAATTTTCGACGCTTAAAGACTCACCAAATCGAATTTTGCACCTCACATTTTGCAGCGCCACCACCAGGATCCGGGCAACCCTAAAAAAACTCGCCATGAGAGTACTATAGTTTTCATATACAAAGGTATATGCTTGTGCAACTATCTGTTTATAGCATATCTATGCATATTATAATGATGTCTCTCTGGCTCTGAGAAAAGAACAGCACAAGAGAGAATCACATTACAGGTCACAGGTCATTTGTTAAACAGGAGAATTATCATTCATATTATTCGTTCACTAAAGTGGTCCCTAGACTATCAATATTATTGTATTGTGCAATATTTGATATTGCACAATATTATTGAGAGTCTAGGGCTCATATTGAAGGGTTGTGCAATATATTGTACAAAATCAAAATCCTTTTGATATTATTTATTGTGCAACCAAATTTATTGTATAGTCTGTGGATGTGTTTGCACCATATTTTGTCATTTGTTTTGAATTTTCATAGTGATAACATCTCCCTGAATTAATAGCATCTGGGAATAGCATCTCGCAATTTGGTATTTTTTTTTATAATTATAGGCGTAATCATTTCAAGCAGTTCATTATAAAATCCATCGTCCATTCTCAGGAAATTTCTAAAATCATTGGGTTCGCTCAAAGCCGCTCATTTAATAAATTCTGATGAGTAAACACGTTTCGTTTTTTGTACCAGTCCTTCATCCATCTGCGTTTGGTTGTTTTCTTTTTTTTTAATGAAATAGCAAGAGCAATTGCCACACAACAATAATCCATATCATCGAGCATGATGTTGAAGCACAAATAAAGAACTGTCAAATGATTTATTGTGCGAAATATTGTTTAGTGTGGGGTACCAGTCAATAATATTGTGCTATATTTTGTTCAATAATATTGATAGTCTAGGGACCTCTTAATCCATTCAAAAATTCAAATGCATTTACATAAAGTCTAAGTTCAATAAAAAAGGGAACCCAGCCTTAAGGTATGGCGGAAGTGTATTGTGATAAATCAGTGTGTCAATGGTATTGGATGTGAACAAATGGTCTTACAGCTGACAGCAAATTTTGTGATTGAATTGAGTGGCCTAATTTAAAATTCTAAATTCTGGCAGATTTCCTTGAGATAAAATTTAAATGTTTTCCAATTTTAAATCAGGACAGGTTATCATTCCACTCCCAAAATTTTCTGTCGGCTCTCTGTCTTATACTACACAAAAAAAAAATTACAGTTAATATTAACATGTATAGTTATTGATATTTGTACATATTCAGAATTATCTTGTAGATATTAATTATTTTTGTACCTCAGTTCAAACTGAATGACGGTTCGATCCTCTTTTCCAATTGAGAGCTTTCTAAGATTAATATTATTTTTTAATTTTCTCTTCTACGAGTTGCAGTTTTCCCTCCTCTAATATCTAGTATCCTTTGTATATGAAAACTATAGTACTCTCATGGTGGATGTCGAATGGGGCGACATCTAATGTATGCCGGCAACCCTTATTCTTTTTTTTTTGCGGAGAGCTTATGTAGGTTTTAAATGATATTTATTGATATTTTTTGGATGCAATTATACAAAAAATAGTCGCCTCTTGCTCCTACCACCAATTTTCGACACTTAAAGACTCACAAAATCGAATTTTGCACCTCACATTTTGCAGCGCCACCACCAGGATCCGGGCAACCCTAAAAAAAACTCGCCATGAGAGTACTATAGTTTTCATATACAAAGTAGTATCTTATCGGCACTTTGGTTGAGTTTATCGTTTTCTAATTTCAACTTTATTTCTTGGAAAGCTTGCCTTTGAGTATGAACTGAGACAGCTGGCTGACAGCTGTTTTTGGGACGAATTTCCGTAGTTTTTCGGTACATTTACGAAGTTAACTCAATCGCCCTAGACCAGAAGTACAGTTTTGTTGTGTTGTATTGTTGGTGTAACTACTGTTGGTGTAACTACTGTTGGTAATCAATGTTCTGTCAAAGAAAGCTTGGAGGAGATTTTATGGCCACATTGAGATCATTTGAGGCTTCGGTTATCTCAAATATCTCATATAGCCAAGTCCATCCAATTTTTCTTCCTCCGAAGCTCATATGTAGCGAAAGAACTGCAACCTTCAGTCTTGTTACCAAAAATTTCCTTTAATTTGTCCTAATATGGACAAATTTTTAGAACTTTCGCTATTCAAAAATAAAGACATAAAATTGTTAGGAGAATATATATACAAAATTATGTCTTAATCTCAATCGTTGTCTTACCTTGAACAGTACCAAGTCCCTTTTCTGTTTCTATGAGACCAGCTCCAGTTGATTTTTCCCAATCTGTAGCCTTTGAAAATGAAGTCTTTAAGCTTCTCATTTTCCACCGGATCAACTCCCAAATGGCTATTGTTCTAACATTTTCATTTTATAGCAAAAGTGTAGTCTGTACAATTTTTTGTTTTAGTGCAAAAAAATGTTGCACTTTTGCAACGATACAAGACCATTTGCATCGAATCGTGAAAACCCCTATTCATTTTCATTTGAATAAAATAATCAAAAAAAAAAACAAAATATTTTGTGTCGCTATAGCAACCGAAAGAATCAGTGTTATCAGTTAAATGCATAAATATCATTTGAGATTATAAAAATCTATGTTATAACCATAAGTTCACTATGGCGCTTTGATTTGTAGAGTGTCACCTTCGCCTATTCGCAAATAAAAGAAAACGAAAAAAACTTGTAAGGTGGTGCTTTTTTATATAAGCCCATGAATAAAATCAGTATTCAGCTGCACGCAAGGACTATAATAAGTAAGTAATATAAGAACCTGAATGTAGATACCAATATTAATTCTCTGTTTGTTGTTATTAAAAAGACGAGACCAGATTTATTTATAATAATATATAAAAGTACCCGACTAGAAATTTTTTTCTGAGACCTATTGGGCCCTCATTGGGTTGCCCTATAGGGACCACAAATAGGGATGTCACGCAAAGCCCTGTGCGGCCCTAATTGGGCAATCCCATTCGTGCCCCAACGGGAAAATCCCAAGATGGTCCCAATAAGGTAATCCAGAAGTGGCCCCATTAAGGGTGTCCCAACTCGAGCCCTAAGAGAAATATTTTGATATAAAAATTTACAAATAACTGAATCAATTAAATACTAAAAGTACACAATTAAATTATTTTAAAAGTACTTACGTTTTTCTATTACTAGCCATTGGTAAATGTTTATAATAAAAATATAATAATAATCTAAAACACTAAAACTGTTTAATAAAAAACAAGCACTCGATAATTAAAAAGAACCTGTCGTAACTTGTCACCGCGTTTTCTCGATTGTCAACTTAATTCTTTTTTCCGCTTGGTGTCGCACTATTGATACATATTCATATACATATACACATAGATATATTAAGGCGCCGCAGTTCTTTGAACTAATATAGATGTATACTAACACAGTGTGTATAACAACCGACTTGATAAATGTAATATAATAAGAGACCTCTTTTGAGTATTGCGATACTTACGCTTATCTACGCATGCGCAAATACTGGATTTTTTTCTAAATAAGATACTTGATAAAAATCATTCATACATTTTGTTAGTAGTCTGCCAGAAATAATTTTGAGACTTCTAAGTGTGGTCGGACACAAAGTATAACGCAAAAAAAATGACTAAAAATTTTTATTTTTACTTTGGGTTTGCCGACTTAGGTCCCACTCAGATCCCAATTGGGAAAAATTGACTAAAAATTTTTATTTTTACTTTGGGTTTTCCCACTTAGGTCCCACTCAGATCCCAATTGGGAAAAATTAACTAAAAATTTTTATTTTTACGGTGGGGTTTCCCGAATGGGGGCTAATTGGGGCCTTCTTGGGATTTCCATATTGGGCGTACCTCTTCGGGACCCAATTAGGTCCAGATGTATAGGCTGGGTTATCCCCAAGTCATTTCTAGTCGGGTAAGTTTTATTGAGATTAAAACTTTTTATTTTTTATTTTTATTTTATTTATACAAATTAATTTTTCAATAATAATAGCTCTAGCCTCATGGACTTACGGCTATGAGATTAAAACTTAAACACGTCTACTCGACAAAAACAAAGAAAATGGAATGAGAATATTCTCGAACAAGTCGTTAATTAGAAAAGAAAATTCAAAAGTAGAACACGAGCGCCATTGTGATGTTGAAACTTTAAATAAATTATTGTTAAGGCGTACATTAAGGTACATTAATTTCAATACTTTTGGATTGCTAAGGGCTAGTTCAGCACTTCTTCCTATTTTACAGAGTTCTCATTAACTTAATATAAATTAAAATAAATAAAATGTGTGCTTTCATTGCATATATTTACAAATACATAGTATGTATCTACAAAAATCAAAGTTCCTTTTTTTTTCTTTTTCGGTCTTTTCCGGCTGTTGTGTGGACCGTCTCAGATAGTTCTGGTTACAAATCGTCAGACAAAGACAGGTAAGTAAGTAAAATAGACTATTCAACATTTGTTTCTCAAATTTAAATTTAAATTACCAACGTCATTTAGTTAAATGGAGAATACGCAAATTTTGCCCAGCTCCAATAAGATTGATCTGCTATTTATAAGTTGGCTCCAAATAACCCTCCCCTCCAATAATATCTCCTAAATGGTGTACCTACACTCTACCATTGGAACCTTTGTATATATAAACTATGGGTCCTATCATCGTATCCGATCGGAACGAAAATTTCTCCGATTTCTACGAAATGTACGAATTTTGTATCATGGTAGCTGTTTCGATTGATAAATCGGACAGTCCTACGAAATAAATTGAAATATGCGTTGAAACTTTTAAAATCGAAGTAACGTGTCTCGAATTCATGCGATGCCTAGCGATTAAATGTCAAAATCCGAGCAACGCGAGTTAAAGAAAAGAGTTCTAGATTTTCAATTAATAAAATACAAAACAGTTTCTTTTTTTAAACGACTTTATTCTTCGAAGGTATAATCTCGACTCTTTTAAATTTATATTTTTAAGTTGTTCAATCAGATAAATATATTTGATATTTGGTATTAATATTATTATGCTGATTGAACAATTTAATATAGGTATTATTTTACAATTCATTATTCTGCAGTTTGACAATACTCGTATTACATTTAAAATATGAACTGATGAATCAAAGGTTAACGCACCAATCAATGGTGATCAAGGTTACCATACAAATATGTAACTCGCGTGTGAAATACACGCGATGCTTACGTTCCGATTGTCCCCGACAGCAAAATTGTTGTGAAAAAAGTTTCGCAAACAAATAAAATTATTAGACACATGTCAACTAGAGGCGTTGGTATGCGTCTATTTCGTTATTCCGATACGGATACCATGAACAAAATAAACGTTCCGGTCGGAACTTCTCTCCGATTGGAGATTTCTCCGATCGGTTACGATGATAGGGCCCTATAGCACTATCATGGTGGCAGTCGAATGAGGCGACATCTAAAGTGTGCAGGCAACCCTTACTAATTTTTTTTTGCGGAGAGCTTGTGGAGGCTTTAATCGATATTTATTGATATTTTTTGGATGCAATAATCCAAATAATAGTCTCCTCTTGCTCCTACGATCAATTTTGAAGCGCCGCGCCGCACTGTGGCGCCTTTTTGCAAAAGTGCTTGCAAAATTCAGTTTTCGCGTGTGCTAAAAATCCAAAACTAATTTTTTTAATGGAAGGAATAAGTGGAAGCTTCAAAAACCGAAAGAAATTTTGAAATCGGTTGAAGGATTCGGATGATACAGGTAGTCAAAGTTGCCTTATATTTAAAATCAAAGAAAAACATTTATTTTTATGAAAAGTTTCAGAGTTTCGGTGTTAAAATCTAAAAACCTTCCTTAAACATTATATTTTTTTTATTTGATCTTATAAAAAGGACTATTTGTATTACAATTCTGATCCATTTTTTTTTTTTGAAAAATTTCAAGATTTTCGAAAAGCTGTTTTTGGCTCATTTTTGTGAATTTGAGTTGGGTTAAAAAAAAAGCTTTGAGAGGCTTCGGTCTAGACTCAACGGAAATTTAATCTTTTACTATTTCTGAGTATTTACTGAGAAAATCAGCTGCGCCTTTTTGCCCCTTTGCGGTTTAGAGAGATTTTATTAAAAAAGGTCATTTTTTTCATTAATGGCTTTTTTTTTATTATATGCTTAAAAATGCAACTGGTCATAAAAAAATTATTTTTATATGAAAAAAAGTATTTATTTTTTGACTACCTCTAATTTAAAGGATTAAGACATGGGTAATAGGTATGGCTTAGGTAATATTTTTTTATGATCACGTAGTTTTCATGATTTGTAAAAAACTATTCATTTTTATGACAGATCAAGTACTGTCCTTTTTATTTAATGCAACAAGAATGTTAGGTACAAATAGTACATATTATCATGACAAAAGAAGTAGGTATATAAATTTAAAAAAAAAATAGTTTAATTAATTATTTATAAAGCAAACGCGTAATTGATAAGTCATTGACACTTCGAGTATTTGCATATTAAATTAGTTAAAAAACTTAAAAATGGAAATTTCCTACAGTGATCTAGTTGAAATTTTTTTTCGATAAAAAGCATACAAAGGAACAATTCATCATAGCTGTAAAAAATAAATATAACCTTTTAATTGAAAATTGGTCACTTGAAGGAACAGATAATTTCGATAAAAAATTGTCATCATTTTACGTAAATGCTAAGTCAAAATGGAATGCAGCCAATAGATCGAAAGTCAAATTTTTAAAGAATAATGATTGTTGGTTATCAAATCTTCTTTGCATTGATTTTGAAAGAACAGAAGAAACGGATAATTTACAAAGTACATCAAAAAACTCTAGAGGAAGGCCAAGGAAATCTATAACGGAGTGCTCGTCATATACCTACCAAAAAACAGAAATTGATCAATGCTACTGACGACATCACCACTGGAAATCTTTCAACAGCCTTAGTTATAAAGTATAATAAGGATCATGAGAAGCAGAAGGCCGATATAATCAAGGTAGTATCGTTAGCAAGTCCACTAAGAGTTAAAAGGATTAAAGCAAGCATTCGCACTCCTCAAAGAGATCCTATCAAGTATGAAAGTGCAAACGCCTTAGCCTTGTTTATGGATCTGGGACTAACAAAAGAAAAGTATGGCATTTTAAGAAGTTCCTTAATGAGACACAACGTAAATGTTCTCCCATCTTATAAGACCATAACACTCACGAAAAAAGCATCAGTTCCAGATAGTTGTGAAGTAACGGAAACATCTGCCAGAGTCAGCCTTAATACTTAACGTTCTAAACTGCAGAGAAAATGTTGACGGTTCAAAGTTTGGAGTTTATTCAATGGAAACAACAAATTTTCTCAAAGAAAAGTATCCCGAAAAGCTTTTTACACCTACTCTTCATAAAATGTTGGCTCATGGCCAAAGTATAATCGAGTATCAGTCGTTACCAATCGGAGAACTGTAAGAAGAAGCTCAGGAATCTAAAAATAAGGACTACAAAAAATATAGGTACCAAAATACCTGCACGGTTTCAAGGATGCGGCAGAATGAAGACCTATTTAACATGCTTGCACCTTCATCGGACCCCCTTATTTCTTCGCTAAGGCATGTTTGAACTGAAAAAGACCTCAAAGCATGATACTCTCCAGAAATGATTACTTTACTAGAAATTACCTCGGACTTCGACGAAAGTTTCCAAGAAATCAAGTTTTTTGTTTTTATTTATTTGTACTTACTTAGTAATTTATTTCTCTCCACTGTTATTATTAAAACATATTATTGTTATGTTGATGTGCCACTAAATAAAAACCTTTACCTTTTTGGATACAAATTTTTTTTTTTAATATGAAATTCTGGAACACCCTGTACAGAATTTTTCTTAACTTTTATTATTTTAAATCATTTTACTTACTTTCTCTATACCTTGACTTAAAATGTACCACTGAAGTAGTATATTTTCACTCTAAAGTGCAGCAAATACCAAAAAAAAGGCTTTTTATATGAGTACACCAGCAGAAACATTTAAACAAATTATTTTTTATTTACTTTATGCACCACTGTGACTTTGTTTGACTTTGAGACACCCTGTTTTTACTTCAGTTATTGCTTTTGACAAGTTTTGAGGTAAAATACTAAGTTAATTTCCTATGAGAAGAAAGTCGTATTTTAGCAGAAGATTCTGAAACACCCTGTAAATATTTTTTCTTAAAATTCACAAATTTTAAAAATTCAAAAATATTGCACGCTAACCGCGGCGCGGCGTGCGTCGCGAAGTAGAAAAATCGAGATAAAATGCAAATGATTAAGTTAAATGACAACTGTCAGATATTGGATAATGGGCGCGTTTAGTAATTTCGTAACAGGTAGCACATAAATAGTGAAATAGTGCTGCCCCCTGCATAGCTCAGCGATGGGGTGGGTTCAGCGACGTCTGGGGTTTTATCAATCGAACCGCGATTAATACAAAATTGAAGAATTAATTAAAATGGAAATATTGAAATGGAAAAAAAAATATATATATACAGGGTGTACCTGTAATAAAATGGGCGCCAGGAAACTTTTTTTTTATGGCAGTTTGCCTTACCAATTAGTAAAGTAATCTGAAAAGCCTTCAAGATTTTTAAATAAAAGAGAAGGTTTAATTTCCTTTAAGGAATTTCAAAAATTTATACATAGTAATAGAATGCCCGAGAAACCGTGGCAGAAGCCTGGATAAGAACTCGGGATCTTTTCAAGATGAGTTACAATAAATTAGTTTAAATTGGCAGAAGACCAATTGCAAAATATGGAAAACAAAAAAAATAAAAAAATGAGATTTGGAAAAAAAGAACAATGGTGTGTTACAAAGTAATCGATCGCGAGTCCGTTAATTTTCTTCACAAGCAAAATTAAGGACAAAGAAAAATCAAACAAAGGTCAACCTGTCGAAAATTACTTTTTTTTTGCTGCCAATTTTCCATCCAATTTTTCGACCTCAACACACAAAAGAATAGAACCAAAAAAAGTACAGACAAACAATCGAAATGGTACTTAGCTTATTTTCTGTATCTCCGCCCAATCTCCGTCGACACTCTCAACCGCCCTCCAGTTGTTCCTCTTAATTTTCCTCACCGAAAATCTCACTAGCACAAAAAACTAGAAAGTTTATTCTCTTCCTAATCCAAAGGAAATAAAATTTTTTCGACTTTTCAACAATCAAAATTTTTTTAACTTCCAACGCGTACGCCACTTTGCTTAACTGCAAATCCCAATTTCTATGGTTTTCTGCGACGTAAGCCCTCAACGTCGTCGTCTTAATGATCTGATTTATTCTTTCCACAGGATTCGCCTGCGGATGATAATGGGCTGTAAATTTCAAGTGTGACCCGTACGCCTGGCAAAGCGTTTTCAGTTCCTTAGATCGAAACTGGGGACCGTTGTCACTGACGGTCACCTTAGGTACGCCAAATAGTAAAAAGACATTGTCTTCGAGTTCCCTACAAACGGATTTCGCGGTTGCCGACCTCAATGCAAATAGTAGTGGAAACTTAGTGAAGTAATCCACTACCGTCAGAATATAAGTGAAACCCCTACTAGATTTAGAAAGCGGACCGACTACTCTTTTAGATATCAATCCAGCAGGCTTTTCATTCAACGGTTTCACTTGTTGGCACACTTTGCAATTCAACTTCCTTTATATTTATTATTTATTTATTTATTTTAATCTACGATCGTTACAATCCACAGATTTTTTGCAAAATTTTAAAATTATATTAAAATAATATAACCATATATTAGAATCAATATGCGTTTTGTAATAATGTTAACAACGATGTTTTAAATTTATATCTTGAGACAAAAAGATCGAGATTATCATAATACATATTAAACAATTTACAACAATGAGAAATAGGCTCACGCTGTCCATAATTTGTAGAGTGGGGAATTTCAAAAACAAGAGCTCCTAACATATTTTGTAATATCAGCCCTCATCTTTGGTCAGTAACACTTTTTCGCTATCCTGGCAAAAGTTTTCCTAACTCCCATGTGTCCTGCTAATGGACTATCATGGTTTTCCTCTAAAATTCCTGTCCTCTCATTCCTACCTATCACTCTCTTCCATTCCTGATTTTTTTCATGTACTACAACATGAGTTGGCTTCACCAGTTTGAACAACCTTCCTTGTTCAACTCTCCAAGCCGGGTACCTAAGCGGATTAGAATTGACCTCCGAAATCATTTTGGCCACCCAGGGGTCTAGATCTTCGTCCGAAATACCACCCAACTGCGGCACTACTCGTGTTCATAAATGAACAGGGATTAAACACATGGTGCGCAGATGCGTGTTATCTCAAGACAATAAAATAAATACAGTCCACTCAAACACATCGGGAAACAATCTGTATTGGGATAGCGCATATCTACAAGTACCAAAATAGATAAGAAAATAGATGGTGATAAATTTTAATGACCAACCACCGACCGTAATAAGGACAAAGCGGTAATGTTGTCCTATAGATTTAAGATAATAGTTTTGTAAAACACATAAAAATATTTTTGTATAAATAGGAATGAAAAAATAAAATAAGATCAGATACTTTTCTGAAACCGAAGAGAAGTGTTAAGAGTCGCAAAACTTCGACAATTTGACCGTTTCTCTGTTAAAAACAGCATTCAACTCACCGAAAAACTGAAAAATGTCCTAATCGCCCCGGATGAAATGATACTTTCGTTTGACATAACGTCATTCTACACCAATGTTCCAGTCAGTGAAGCTCTAAATTGTCTAAGAATTTGGCTCGATAAACAACACATAAATCCACTTGAAGCCGACGCCTTATTTGAACTGACAAAAGTATGCTCTGAACACACTTTCTTCCAATTTCGTGGTGTGTTTTATCAACAAACCGAAGGCATGGCGATGGGAAATAGCTTATCACCGTTTCTTTGTAATTTGTACGCAAACAGCATCGAGGAGACTTTGGCCAACAAAGAAATTTTCCCAAAAGCCTGGTGGAGATATGTTGACGACGTGTTCGCCATCATAAAAAGAGACAGTTTTGACGAAACATTGCGCTTCATAAACAGTGTCAGCAAAAATATCCAGTTCACGGCAGAAGTCGAACATAACAATAGTTTGCCATTCCTCGACCTCTTAATCTCATACGATAAATCAGGTGCAATAGAATTCGATATTTATAGAAAACCGACAAGCACAGAAAGATTCATCACCACCGAATCCAATCATTTTATTGCACACAAACACGCTGCTTTCAACTCAATGGTCTTCCGAATGTGTAATATCCCACTGTCATCTGAAAAATTTGAACAAGAATCCGAACGCATTGTGAATATTGCAGCTAAAAATGGCATAAAATCACAAGTTATTTACTCGCTGATAAAGAACCACAAAAAAGCCAAATCGAGAAGAGACACAACTTCGCTTTCTTTGTTAAAGGAGCCGAAAAAACGTTGCAGAATGAATTTCTACGCACCGTATCACAACAAAATACAAAAGTGTTTTTCGCACGTCAACATCCAATTGGCCCCGAATAGCAACAACAAGATCAAACAATTGCTAAAATCAACAAAAGATGCCATTCCAAACACACACAAACCTGGCGTATATTCAGCTACGTGTCCAACTTGCGGTGCAGTTTATATAGGCCAAACGGGACGTGAGCTTCGGGTAAGAGTGAGAGAACATCTCAATTGTGTGAACAAGAAAGAGGCTTATAGAAGCGCTATCGCCGAACATGTACTGGAATCGAAACACACTTTTACCTTTGACAACTTCACTCTGCTTGAGCGTGAAACGCATCGCACCCGATTAGATGTGTTGGAATCAATACACATACACTTGACCAAAGACATCAACATAAATAGAGACGAAGGGCCTCGCTCGACCACATTAACAAAAATACTGTAATTTGTAATAACATTAACGATTTGCTTAATTTCTTTTTGTTCTCTTTTGACCTCCTTGTTTTCGCTTTGCACTCAGTCGAAAATAAAAACAGCTGATGATGACACATATGTGTCGAAACAATTGTATTGTACTAAAAGAATAAAAACTTAAAATTTGTGACAAAAAAAGGTGTTGTGTTTTTCGCTTTCTTATATTCATAGTTAAGAGAAGTGTTTCGTACAACTCGAGAAAGCATATCTGGAACCACATGCTCTTTTCCCTTACGGTGAATGATTTAAAAATCAAACTGTTGTAACCTAATAGCCCAACGGGCTAACCTACCCTGTGGATCTTTCAAATTACTAAGCCATACTAAGGAATAATGATCAGTTACGACAGTAAACCGAACACCTTCGAGATACGGTCGCAACTTCTCAATTTTCGTTCCTATTCAAAGACCTTCTAAGGTAACAGACAACCTTTTCCCCTTCCTCAAAGTTCTGCGAAAGAACTGCACCGATTCCATAATCCGAAGCGTCTGTTTGTACGACAAAAGGTCGTTTAAAATCTGGGCAAGTAAGTATAGGTGCTGTCACCAAACACTCTTTTGCCCGCCTAAAACTATCCACACATTCTTTACTCCAACTAAACTTTTTATTCTTTTTTAATAAGTCTAATGGAAGAAGTTCGGCAAAGTTTGGTACAAAACGACGGTACCACGAAACTGTCCCTATAAAGCTCCTAACTTCCTTAAAATTCCTCGGTGCTGGAACCCTAACCATACTATCTACTTTCTCTGGGTCAACATGAAGCCCATTGCGATCCAAGATATAACCTAAAAACTTTAATGAAGGCATGCAAAAGTTGCACTTCTCCCTACTAACCTTAAGTCCGGCTTTACTTAACCTTTTCATAACCTCATGCAGAATTTCGAGATGTTTCTCAAAAGTTTCTGCTATGATGATTATGTCGTCTAAATAGACAAAAACAAATGGTTCGAGATCAGCACCTAACACTGTGTCGATAAATCTCTGCTATGTTGCCGGTGAATTGTGAAGGCCGAAAGGCATTCTCCTAAATTGAAATAAGCCTCTCCCCGGTACCGTAAAAGCAGTAAAAGGTTTGGACTCCTCCTCCATAGGTATCTGCTAGTAAGCTGACTTGATATCTAGTTAGGACAAGAACCTTGCACTACGAAGCCTATCTAATATTGAGTTGATATACGGTAACGGGTAAGCATCCCTATCTGTACACTTATTAAGCTTCCCATAATCAACACAGAATCTGTGGGAGCCATCTTTCTTTTTGACTAATAATATTGGAGACGACCAAGCACTCGTCGATCTCTCAATAACTCCTGCCTCTAACATTTCGTTAAGTTCCGTATCTATATGAACCTGCATTGCCAGAGAAACCGGGTAGTATCTCTGCTTGATCGGTTCCGCCGACGTCCTAATTGTATGCTCAACTAGTGTTGTGCAACCTAAGCCCTCTGGCATCTTCCTAAACGATTCCTTTACTAATGTTTCTAAAGCTTTAATTTCCCTAACACTCGGTTCAGATCGTTCTGTAATAAAACATATCGAAACAGAACTTCGATACTAAGTCAAAAGCCTTAGTTAAATCAATGAAGAGTCCAGCTGTAATAAATTATTATTAATATTTTCATAGATTTCACTACAAAATTTTAGTAAAGCATGTTCAGTGGATCTATGAGCTCGAAATCCGAATTGAGCATCACTAAAGAATTTATTTTTATTTAGAAATTTTAAAATTCCTTTTTTCATCGCCTTTTCAAAAATTTTAGAACAAACAGGTAACAGAGAAATTGGTCTATAATTATTCATGATGCAAGTGTTAGACTTTTTGTGAAGAGGAATTACTTCAGCAATTTTAAGCATACTCGGAAAAACACCACCGTACACACTTTTATTAAAAATATTTGCAAGAACATCCACAACGTTATATGCAATATGTTTAAAGATTATACTGGAACAATTATCATTGGTAACAGAACTTGATTTTTTTAAATTTTTAATGATGAAAAGCAGTTCACCGGGACGAATAGGAGCATAAAAAATAATTTCTGTAACAATATTATAATTAACCATACCTTCAGTTAGAAAATCGACATTTCTATTGCAAAAAACCTCTGTCGAAACATTTTCAGCTATAGAAATGAAAAAATTATTGAAACGATTTGCTATTTCAGTACTATCTGTAATACTTATATTACCATCTTCTATTGTTAAAGGTTTTCCAGATTTTGAACCACGATTTAAAATTGTGTTTACAACATTCCACTCACCTTTAATATTACCTTTGTTTTTTTCGAGTTCAGATAAATAATAATTTTCCTTACAAGTTTTTACTTCTTTTAATAACTCTTTGCATGCTATTTTATAATCTATTTTTAGTTGAGTATTATTTGGATACATTTTACATTTTTTACGAAGCTTGTTTTTTTTTGTTTATTTTTTCTAAAATATACTCTGTCATCCATTCTTTCAAATGCTTAGTCCTATTCTTTTTTAACGTTCTTTTTGTACAACTATCAAGATAAAAACCCAATTTTTTGATAAATTTATCATACGCAAGTGAAGGACCATTCTCGTTGTAGAGAAAATCCCAGTGTTCAAAACGTAAAAGCAAATTTAGTCTGTCAAAATCAATTTTCTTAACTTCAGCACCTTCTATAACTGCTTCTTTGTCAGCGCCAAGATTTAAATAATGTAAGCTAGTCATGCAGTGATCAGTGATACCTAAATCAGCTAAAGAGCTAACTAGTTTAAAACTACGAGATAAACTATTCCTACAAAAAATATGGTCAATACATGTCTTTGAGTTTTCAACGATTCTAGTATAGGTACGTTTATATAAGAATCTAATCCATAAGAAGCTAATAGCATTAAATAATTATCCACGTATTGTTGTTTTTGATAGAAGATCAATATTAATATCACCCAGTAAAATCAGATTTTTAGTTTTCACATTCGCTAACAGAATATTAAGCTCCTCGAGAAAGACATCTATACTACTGCTATGAAGTCTATAGGCACACATAAAACAATGTTTTTCATTGTTTAAACTGAAAGTAATTTTTATAAAATCCGCAGAGACCAAATTATTACTTACTACATCACAATTATTATAAATATTTTTTATAAAAACTCCAACACCGCCAGCACAATAAGAATTGTTACATGTTGCAAAAAACGTATACCCAGGAATTATAAAATTACCTCTCTCATCATCAAAAATCCAAATTTCTGTAACAAAAACAAAATCAGGCTTAATAGAGCACGATTCAATATGGAGCAATAACAAATCAAAATTTGCACGAAGACTACGGATATTTTGTTGTATTATATAAAAGCTGTTGGGATAAATATGGTTATTCAGAAAAACACTTAACAAAAGATCATTTTCAAAATCATATGATAAAACAACTTCATCTGGTTCAAAATTAATTAAATTATTAATTAATTAATTTCACAGATTATTTAAGTCTTCTAAACACTTGATTCTGATAGCTTTATCACCTTCTTGCTTTCTCAATAAAAGATTGGAATTTTGAAACCATACAAATTTGTATTCTTTTGATTTTTTAACAGATTCAGCAGCTTTACGAAGTTCTCTATTATGCGATGATAAACTATTGTTTATATAAATCTGGCCGTTTTGGTTGAAATTATTTCCAAAAACTTTGGCGGTCAAATTTTTTTTGCACTCCACTGTTTTCTGCATGAGCCTTTGTTTGGTTCTAAGAGAGCAGAATTTTATTTTGTAGAAGAGACACCTGTTTTATTGCTTTTAATTTTTTTTATATAAACGTTATCTATGTTCTCATCCAGTCCAACAGAGAAAAGCTTAAGAGCTTTATCTAAGGCATTCGCTCATGTCAGATCCGGAACTCCAATAATATCCACAGTATTCTCTAATTGCAATTGTTCCAGCGAATTCACTCTAGATTGTAGCGAGTTAATTTTCAATTTCAATTCTTTATTCTCCTCTTTCAACTCGTGTAGAGAAGAGAGACAATCAAAATTAACTTTTTTTAGCTCTATTATCTCTTTATATATGGATTCTAAAGAGATAGTTGCGAGAGCCACACCATCAACTGGCAGCGGCTGATGAGTGGCAGCACCCACAGCATTAGTGTTAAAGGGTCCAGTGATAGCAGATGTTGTAGTCACAGCAGTGAATTTAGAGGCAATAGAGGGGGTGGTAGTGGTAGCAGTTATGTCGGAAGCGGAGGTGGCGGATGTAGATGTAGAAGCAACAGCAGCAGCAGTAGCGGTTCTCTTGGTGCCAAGAGAAGGAGATGGTACAGAAGTGAAGAGAAGTGACTTACGGCGAATTGATGCACACGGAGAGCAACGAAATGGAAATTCTACGTCACTTTCATGAATGTTAACACAGCGAGCATGAAAGAGCGCAAACAATCACAACAATTCACTTTAGATTGCTCTTTATCCACCGTAATAGTGCAAATCTTACATATATTAGACATAATAAATTATTTTAACTTGATCAATTATTATAATGTTTTTATTTCTTGACAAGCACTTATAATATAAAATTAAATTTACTGTCTTTATTAACTTTTTTTTTTGATATTTAAAAGTTTGTTTTTTTACTATTTTAAATCAAAAATAAAATAAAATATAGAGCACAAATTAAAAACGTGTTCACCTCGCACAACTTTGTCTCAAAGAAAAAAGATCCGGGACAATACCCGACAGCGCCCAAAAATCTACGCCTGAAATCACGTTGTGTGGTAAATTAGGTATAACTAAACAATCTACTAAGATTGCCCTATCTTCTACAATAATTGGAAGAGAGAGAGTACCTAACACTTTGACACTTGATCCGTCTGCCAAACATACGCAGGGGATAGTATCTTCCTGTAAATCTAGCCCTAAGTTCCTAAGTATTTCCCAAGAGGGCCTACCTATTATGGTCCCAGAAGCTCCTGAATCTAATAATCCTAAAAATTTAGAACCATAGATGCTAATCGTTAAAAATGATCTCCTATCATTGCCGTTTGCCTCCAAAGTAAACCCCAAATGAACCCTATTAGCCAACTGGTTACCAGCAGGCAACCCTATTAACTCCTTCGGACTTCCCGCCCTGCTGGCGTCGCGCCGCCGGAGTCCGCTGTCCATTTCCCGAACAGTTCCTACAATTTTGTTTCTTTACCCCTAAAGCACCACAACCATAACAACGCCTAGGAGCGGAACACCTATCTGCATAATGGCCTGATCCATTGCAGTTAAAGCACCGAATATTCGAATTCGAACGGTTTGAATTTTGAGCCCTACGAGTGGTTTGATTGTTCTCCCCAACAACCGAAACCGAACGAGTATCGACACCTACACATGCTAGATCCGGTTCTAGCAAAGTTCTATTATTCCTAACGCTAGGTGGTGGAACATAAGCATCCACGTTCGCCCTAACCGCCTCTAAGTTTCTACCTAACGCTACCAAGTGAGAAACGCAAGTCGGTTTTGCCAAACCGAGTTGTGTTTGGTAAAAGGGTGTCAAATTCCTCTGGATCATTGCCAATCTTCTACTTTCAGGAATGGGATCTGTCAACCTACTAAACAAATTATGCATAGTTGCAACGTAAACACCGACACCGACACTTTACCTTGAGTCCGACGCCTAATTTCATCCAAAAGTTGATCATCGTAATTCGGGGGTAAAAACTCGAGTTTCAATTCTTTTATTAGTTCCTGCCACGAATTGACCGAAGACCTAATAGCCCTAAACCAAATTAATGCTTTTCCAACGAAGAGCTCTACTGCTGCCTTAAAGAGTTGGGTTTCCGAAACCCCCCTAGCCTGTCTCATTTCCTCTACCCGTTCTAGGAAAACAAAAAATCGCAATTAAAATTGCCCCTTAAGTGTCTATTTTTAACTTTCCATAGGGAGTTATTGTAATCGGTCCGATTTGTCAAATTGAAATGTTTGACATTTCTCGACGTTTCAAGGTCCCTAGAGCCTATTTCAATCATTTTTAGAGAGATGTCTGTGTGTGCGTGTGTACGTACGTTCGTACGTCCGTACGTCCGTACGTCCGTACGTTCTGGTACCATTTTTCGTCGTCGATATCTCAAGAACGAGTAAAGATATCGACTTGAAATAAATTTTGTTTTACAGATAATAACTTCGAAAGAAGCTGAAAGGGCGTTTATTAATAATAATAATATAATAAAAAAAAAGTGAAAATTTTGGTTGGGCTCAAATATCTCACGAACAAATAATGCTATTGACTTGAAATAAATTTTATTCGACACATTATGACGTCAACTAAAAAAAATAAATTTATAACTCGAATATTCTTAGATGGAAAAACGATATTAATTTTGAAATATTTTTATTTCACGAAAAATGTTGTTTTTGACTACTGGTGAAAATTTCAAAAAAATTCAATGGACAGTTTTTTTACAAAAAATTAAAAACTACAAAAAATTCTACCAAAAATTGGTATAAATTGTCTTTCGGCTCAAATTTCTCAAAAACGGGAAACGATATTGACTTCTTGTTTATTTTATTTTCTACATAACATAATTGTTAGCAACTGATAAAATTTTGACAAATATTGAATGGGCAGTTTTTTAACAAAAATCAAAAACTGTTGAAAACTCTAAAGAAAAGTAGTTACAATTGTATTTCAGCTCAATACGATTGTGCCTTCTAAAATATTTTATTTTATACATAGTACAATTTTTTATGAAAGGTTAAATTTTGACAAATATCTAATTGACAGTTTTTGACATAAATATAAAAAAAATAAACTAAAAAGTGGTAAAGTTTTCAAGATCACAAATGGGAAGTTATCAGTGTGGGTCGCACCCATCCTCTTTTTATCTTTGGGCACTGTCCCAACACAACAAAGTAATAATCGGTCCGATTATTATTATCTAATTCAAAATAAAATTAGTAAAAAAAAAAAAATAATAAAAAAAGTTAAAATGTATTTAAAATTTTTCTTCAAAATTGTAACCCAGAAAAAGGTAATATATCGAAATGGCAACACCAATCCATATTCACCACACTACAATTTGACTGCCCACACCTGTCAAAATTATTTCAACTAGAATCATTGAATAAGAAATAGAGGCACATATACAGTGTACCCCTTCAAGCAAACGAGTCCGTTTTGGATCCACAAACTTAGCGAACGACGTATGAACGACTACGTTTTCGGATCCAATAGTTGATCCTCAAAACTGCGTTTTACGGCTCAGATTAGTATGGAAATTAGAATCACCGCTGACCCAATTGTGTATGTGTGTGATATAAATAAATTCACCATACCCATTTTGCGCATGTATTGTGAGAGAGAGAGTTCACAGACTCAGAGAGAAACGAAACCAAAACGCATCGGGAAAGCATCCAAAAATAATGATGAAAAAAAAGCAATTTGACATTTCACAACCAAAATAAAATTTTTGGTTTTCAATCTATGTATTTGTTTTTATTTTAATTTGCATTCTAACATCTTTACTTTTCACAATTTTCGTTTGGATTTGTTTTTTGTAAACGGCGAATCCTACCCTTTGAGTAATGAAACCATTTCTTGATTATGGTGCTTATATCATTTCCTCTTGCGTTGCGAAATTTCTTTCTTGCACTTTCTGTAGAAACAAAAAGGTTACAAATATAAGTATGTATGTAATTATTTATGTGCACAGATTGTATCAAATGATTTTTTTAAGCTTACCTTATACAATGCTAACACATGCATAATGTTAATGTATTTTGGATTTAACATACATACTTAAATCAATAATTAAAAACGGTTCTACAAAAAAAAACACTTGTTATGCTTGGCACTTTCAATAACAAATTCACAAAATGAAAAAATAACTGTTTATGTTTTTTACTCTCTCCAGAAAATTTTCCCCACACGTTTATCCTACACTGTCTTTCTCTGTTTCTTATTAAAAAAAATACTGTTCTACCTTGTGAGTGCATAAAAAAAAGAGTAGAAGGGAAAAAACAACAAAATGCCTAGCAGGCAAAAAAAAAGTGGGGTAGGTTTTAGTGAGAAACTCATTTTTGCAACGATCCAAGTGAGTCGAGAAAATTGAGTCCGTGATTTTGCTTGAAGGGACGTGAGTGAAGTATTAAAATTAAAAAAAAAAAAACAAAAATGAACCTCATCTGTCATTTTGCCTTGCTGAGAGTTAGTGTTTTCAAGTAGAAAGATTTTAAAAAAGTGAAAAACGTACTACAAAACTAATAAAAAAGTGAAATAAAAACCAATTTGTGTTGAAAATTGAAGCATATTATTATTAAAATATAAATCAAAATGAGGTGCTGCGTGAAAAGTTGTAAGAACTTGTATAACTTGTATAACTTAAAGTGATGTTATTTTGGTAAATACGTTATCTTAGAATACTTTTATATTGTTATTTCATGGTATTTTAAGATAAAAATAGCAATATTGTTCAAAATAAAAATATACTTTAATCATGTTGCACAAATGAACTTGTAATGTCAAATGAGAAATTTTAGTACAGGGACGGATAAGTTTTTGTTGGTGGTGGCAAGGCGCTAAGGAGCGTTAAGCGCCCGTAGTGCAAAGTTATTTTTCCGCGGTTTAGTTTTGGAAATATACTACGTATTTTCAATATTTCTGCGATTGTCCCTGTCTATCGTGTCGGTTTTGTATCTTCGTCAAGAAGTATTTGTGTCCAGTTGTGATGATTTTGTTCAAGTAAAAAAGGCTCTACTACTTTAATAATTTTCAAGATTTCCGAAAGATGAATGGAAAGCACTTAAGTGGATGGAAATTCTTGAGTTGAACTTAGAACTAAATTGACAAAAACAGTTCACTTCAGAGGAATATAGCTGTGTATGTATTAAATAAATTGTGATTTCAAATTATGTATTTGACCAAGGAAGATATCGGTGATAGTTTTTTTTTTCATTAAAATTATACATAAAACTAAAAACTATATTTTCATTTATCCATTTAAAATTTTCAGGTTCCTGTAAGAGGTAGGTTTAATTTTACTACTTCAAGTGTACTTTATACGATATTATAATCCAGCCAGCAATAAATCCAAAAAAAAAAAACTCATTCAAATATTTATTTGATCGAATAAATTTAACCAAATTAAAAAAAAATTTCTTTTAAGGCTTATGCCGGATTTACACGAATGGCAAAATGCCATTATTTCTGTCAAATTCTAGCCATTTTTCTTTAAATCGTGTAAACGCTCTAAATACTGGCAATATTTTTGCCATAAAAAAATGGCAGAGAAAAATTGGCAGAAAATATTGCCATTAATATGGCTATGTGTAAACTCTGTGCTGACGCCATTTTCCAAATTTTGCCATTCTAGAAAAAAAATGAACATGCTCATTCTTTTTTGGCAAGTTGCCATTTTAAATGTCAAGCCAAACGTCATTTTTAAAAAAGAGGAAAGTTATGGAAAAATATCAACTTATTCTTATTTTAATGGTTTAATAAGGTAAATAAATCATGGTATCTACAAAAGTAAATAGAAAATATTGCGTTAAATAGGGTAAAATTACAAGAAAAACACATTTTAATATTTTCAAAAGTAGCAAATTTTGGCCGCATAAAAAATAATTAAAATGTGTTTTTTTTTTTGTAATTTTAACATACATATTTAACGCAATGTTTTCTATTTAAATTTGAAGATATGATCATCTATTTATCTTATTAAACAATTAAAATAATAATAAGTTGATATTTGCTTCAGAAATAGCTTAAAAAGATTTATTCGCAGACGCAGTTCGCAGCTCATATGAATCGCACTTAAGGACTCTTCTCAAATTTGACCCAAGATACTTATAATGTGTTCCTAACTCAATTAAAAATTGAATTGAATTTAATTTATTTATTTACTTTTTTGTACCTAACTTTAATATACAGGGTGAGTCATGAGCAATGCGACAAAATGCTAGGGCGTGTAGGTTGCGTTGAGACAAGAAAAAAATCGTATGGGAGGGGGGGTCTATTCCTCTCCGTTTAGCCGGGAGGGGCAATTTTCGAAAAAACTGACTTAAAATGGGAAAAAATTATTTAAAATCAACGGCTTCATTCACAATGCTGTGCGATATGTTTTTGAAAAGCCAATAACTTTTTATTTCATTCTGTGTTTAAATAAATCTATTCTAAGAAATAGTTTTTGAAATATTAATTTTCAAAGTCAAAATTTTGAAATAAAAAATTGAAAAAAAAATTTCAAATTCATTTTTTTTTCAAAATTTTACGTAGTTAAGAGCTAATTTTAATTTCGAAATTCAATGCTGTTATTAATTTTAAGTCCAAATAAGAAAACCGGATGCAAAAATTTTATGTCGTTCTCAAGAAATAAAAAAAAAACCAAAACCACCTTTTTCTAAGAAAAACATTTATTTTTATTGTAACGAAGCAATTTAAGAAGCATTAATCTTAGTTTTTTTAGTTTTTTTATTCCTTTTATTTTTACTATGTTTTTTTTGGAAGTACTTATAAAAAATTCTCGATATGATCTCCATTGTTTAGAAGGCATAGATTATATCTCCTTGTAATGGCTTCACATAAGTTTATGCTTGACAAATTTTCCTGCAATTTGACTCCAGCGACTTCAATTCGTTCCTTCAGTTTTTCTAATGATACTATTTCCACTTCGTAAACATAATTCTTCATAAATCCCCATGCATAGAAATCTAGGGGAGTTAAATCTGGTGACCTAGGCGGCCATTCCGTGGGGCCCCTTCTTCCGATCCAACGGTCACTAAAATGATCATCCAGCCAGTTTCTCACCTGTAAGCTGTAGTGTGCTGGAGCACCATCTTGTTGGTAGATTAAAGTATCTGCTATAACCAAAGGAACGCTGTGTAATAAATCGGGTAAAAGGTCTCGTAGGAATTGTAGGTATGATTCTCCATTAATAATGGAATTCAAAAACCGGGGCCCGATCACAGTGTGTCCAACAATACCAAGCCAAACATTACAACTAAAGCGGGGTTGTGATTTGTTTTGTTTTTTTTTTTTTGTGTGGACTGGCGCTACTCCAATAATGTAAATTGTGGAAGTTAGTAACCCCATCCCTAGTAAACTGTGCTTCATCCGTCCAGAATATTCTTCTAAAATAGTTTTGTTCGGTTTCATTTCTAAGTAGTAATGTTCTACAAAATTCGGTTCTCAATAACTTGTCGTTTGAGGTGAGTTCCTGAACAGGCGTAAAGTGGTACGGGTGTAAATTTTCCGCCCGAAGTACTCGACATGCTCTAGATTGGGACACTCCAAGCATAGTGGATATCCTTCTTGTACTGACAGAGGGATTATTTCGGACTAAATCCAGAATTCTTTCATCTAAGATTCTTGACTCATCAGAAACTGGCCTTTCGCTTCTTCGATGCTCCAGCACTCCATGATCTCTTAGACGTCGGTGGATTCTTGGAAACGTGCTATGATGGGGACACCTCCTATCGGGATATCTTTCAGCGTACAGTCTTTCGGCTTCACGACTTCGACCATTAGCTAAACCGTAGCAGAATTGCATGTCCGTTAATTCTTCTCGGGTGTATGAGCTTGACATCGTTACGTGTTAATGAGTTAATATTCAAATTGGAAATAATTACTAAGCAAAAAGGCAATGCCTTTTATTTATCTTGCGTTGCAATTTTCTTTTTTTTTCATTAAAAATAATGCGGTTTTATTGTCCCTATTGTCCCCATAACAGGTAGAACCCATGGGCTGCGGGCAGGCCAAGGCAAAAATATTGACAGATCAGTTTTCAGAAGTTATCAATGAAAATAATATTAATCGAGGGTTATTCCAATACTATTTAATTTTATTACGTTCTCATAAAAATCCAATTAAAAAAAAACTAAAAAAAACTAAGATTAATGCTAAATAAATAAATAAATTGCTTCGTTACAATAAAAATAAATGTTTTTCTTAGAAAAAGGTGGTTTTGGTTTTTTTTTAATTTCTTGAGAACGACATAAAATTTTTGCATCCGGTTTTCTTATTTTGACTTAAAATTAACAACAGCATTGAATTTTGAAATTAAAATTAGCACTTAATTACGTAAAATTTTGAAAAAAATGAATTTGAAATTTTTTTTTCATTTTTTTTTCAAAATTTTGACTTTGAAAATTAATATTTCAAAAACTATTTCTTAGAATAGATTTATTTAAACGCAGAATGAAAGAAAAAGTTATTGGCTTTTCAAAAACGTACCGCACAGCATTGTGAATGAAGCCGTTGATTTTAAATAATTTTTTTTCCATTTTAAGTCAGTTTTTTCGAAAATTGCCCCTCCCGGCTAAACGGAGGGGAATAGACCCCCCTCCTATACGATTTTTTTCTTGTCTCAACGCAACCTACACGCCCTAGCATTTTGTCGCATTGCTCATGACTCACCCTGTATAGATATACTAGATCCCAAGAGAGCAATGGTTTTCGTCCTTGATTCCTTTTTTTTCTTGTTTTGAGTTTCTATAATACTATTGTTTTTTTTTCTAGGTAATTTAAAAAAAAAAATCGGTTATAATGGATCGTTTATGGCAGACATGTAAACATAAATTTTCTGTCTTTGCCATCAAATGTTGCCAAAATAATGCCAACATTAAAATCTGCCATTTATTGAACTCGTGTAAATGCATGTCATAAATAAAATATTGCTTCCATTATTTTGCCATTTTTTTGGCAGAAATATTGGCATCTTTGCCATTTGTGTAAATCCGGCATTACAGTAATAGCTATGCTCCTTTGTATTTGAATAAATACTTCTGAGAAAATGACAATCATGTTCCAGTACTTCTATCTGCACAATTTTTACAAAACCACCCAGAAAAAAACTCAGAAAAATATTCCTTTCGGCGCCCCAGCAAATAGCCGTCCACCTTCATTCCAACCCTGTGTCAATGCATTTGTGTTTGTGTAACTCACACAATTATGAAAACTACTTCACTTTTTTCTCGGTATGCCTCTTCCTGTACTTCTTATTCAATGACTAGAAGCAATTAAATAAACAAAATGGATGCCCCACTCAAATAAAATGATTGACCAAATAATGCAAATATTTTAAGAGATATGTATCAATCAAAACAATAACTTATGGAAATTGAAATTATAAAAAAAAGAATAAAAACCTTATTTTCGACCAATTCCTCTTGTAGCACAATCCCCTATTCCTCGTTCTTGTGAGTTATGTATGTGCATATGTATCCCAACAAAAACAACTTCCCTTCGATTTATCGGCATGTATTGCACATCTGTGCTATGTATGTGCCGTATGCCCTTGAAACGTTGCACCACGAAACTTATTGCCTATGAAAAGAGAAAAAAAAACACCAAGTAAATTTTCTTAATTTTCAATGAAAATAACACAACACTTCCCTTAATCCACACAAGAATTAAAAGACAAAAACAAAGGTGGAATATGCACTTCTTGCAATTTTTCCAACCAACAAAAAAAAAACACAAGGAAGCCCCACGTTTGGACGCCAATTGTTACGAAATTTACACTCGCGATGGGATTAGTTATACGATCTTATATTATATTTATGATGGCAGAACAACAATCTGCATAACACAATAGGATTTACAAATCCATAAAATACCCGAACAAACGATTCAATAATAAAAAAAATATTGCACGATACCCGCGGCGCGCGGCGCGGCGCACAGTGGTTTGGTTTGTATAAGAGAGCGGAAAAATTCTGTAAAATCTGAACTGTTCAACGGATTTAAATGAAATTTGGTATACATATTTAAATATATTTAAATCAGTCTTATGCATATTTGATTAAAATTTGGTTGAGAAAAAATAATTAGAAAAAAAGTTATTGACATTTTTCAAAAATTGATGGTTTTTGATGTTTATATAGGAGAGCGGAAAAAAGTCTGTAAAATCTGAACTGTGCAACAGATTTTAACACATGTTAATATTAGTCACTTTAACTTATTGGTTGATCAAAGAGTTAACATTTTTTCTACACATCTTGCACAAATTCGCAATACTGACTTTTTTTCTTAAGTACTTTATATATAATTATATAGTTTCAAGTACCTGGTAAAACATTCTTAAAAAAATCAGAAAAAACATCTTTTTTAATTTTGACCTGCCCCTACTTTTTGCGTGAAATCCAAAAAAACTGAAGGATTATCCCTAATCCTTTGATTAATTTTTTATTAAGCTTTATTATATTTTTCAAACTATCATAAAATAATAATATTTGTTCATAAATTTTTCCAAGAAAATTGAGTTGAAAGTTGAAAATTTTTTCCAGGCAGAAATAAATAGTTTAGCAAAAGTCAAATTTCTCTGACCTGGGTCAATTTATTAATATTATTTTATTTTTTGAATAAAGGTTGACATTTTTTCTAAAAATAATGGGCTTAACCACTTTGTTCTGACAATTAATACGAAAGAAATTATAACTTCGAAACCCTATTCTGAGAGACAATTTTGTACATAACTCCCACATTCGCAGGTATTCGCAGCCGATTTTTGTCTACGCTTCAACTTGGAAGTATGGAGCACAAGATGTCATACGTCATTTCTTAACATGTTTTAACAGTTTTTTTTTAAGCAAAAAGTTTAAAAAAAAACATTTTTTCTTAGTACCAATGTTTGAGGCTACTTAAAGATGACTCTTTTAATAAATTATGGTAGTTTTATATTTTTTTATATAATCAAAAAATAGACCAATGAAATGATATAAGAAGTTAAAGACTTTATGTAAAGGATATTCAGAAAAAAAAATTTAAAGTTTGTTGAAAATATGGTTCGCGATTTCAATAAAATTATTTTTTAACTTTGGGGGCTTATAAATCAGAACATAAAATATATATGCCAAAAAATCCTTTGAAATCTCACGCTTGGGTTATCTAAGAGTACTCAGACATACAGTTTAAATAGCTAGGTAAGACTTTTTCCAAAGTAATTTTTTCCGCTCTCAGATCACAGTGCGGCGTGCGTCGCGAAGTAGAAAAATCGAGATGAAATGCAAATGATTAAGTTAAATGACAACTGTCAGATATTGGATAATGGGCGCGAAATAACTTTTTATAAAGAGTTTTTAAAAAACAAATATAAACTTTATTTAGAAAATAAAATAAAATACAAGAACAGAACAGACGAAAGTCGACTGTGTACTATGATGTGTAATGTGTGTCTGATGATCGCTGCAACTGAGACTTATCTGGTTATGCTGTCCGATGATTGTTAGCCGCATCGAAGATCGTCCAATGTTTATTTTAGCAGATTGATTCACTGATGCTCTTCGATGTGAAGTGGTGGTTGTTTATAGCATTGAAGATTGTCCAATGTTTATATTCAAAAATGCTATTGGATTTAGACCAATGTTTATGTTATCTCATATTTCTGAGAATGCTATTAAAATTTAAGTGTCGTCGTTGCTTCGGTCTCAAGTGGCTTGTGGAATAGATTAGGGTTAGGGTTAGAAGATGTAGATGTATACGTAACTCCCCCCTCCTTAAGATCGTTGTTTCTCCTGAAACAATTTATTCTATCTCTCTTTGTATATGAAAACTATAGTACTCTCATGGTGGAAGTCGAATGGGGCGACATCTAATGTATGCCGGCAACCCTTACTCTTTTTTTTTGCGGAGAGCTTATGGAGGTTTTAAATGATATTTATTGATATTTTTTGGATGCAATAATCCAAAAAATAGTCTCCTCTTGCCCCTACCACCAATTTCCGACGCTTCAAGACTCCCAAAATCCAATTTTACACCTCACATTTTGCAGCGCCACCACCAGGATCCGGGCAACCCTAAAAAAAACTCGCCATGAGAGTACTATAGTTTTCATATACAAAGTATCTCTGCACAGAAATATAATTACAGTGCATAATATAAAAATAGTTACAATATGTATGTAATATGAAGTCTCTTTATGTGTATTTAAGTTTCATATTTTTTCGTGAATTATGTCAATATTATTTATATCTTCTAGTTTAATTTCTTTTTCAATTAAGATATTAGATATGTTTTTATACAATTTTGGATTCTCTAAATATAAAGATTGTTCTTCTATTTCATTTGTTATACAGTTTATGTATATTTCCATTTTACTTAAATCTTCTTCTTTCGATATGTATTCTACATTTTCATTTTCAATTATATATTGATCATTTATTTTTAATTCTTCTTTATTATTATTAGGTAAACTAGTTATAAAATATTGATTAAATTCTAACATTTCTTCTGGTATACTTATTATAAATATAATTTCTTGATCGTGTAACCCTGTAGTTATTTTTATATTCTTTAATTTATCAAACGTTACATTATATGTGATTATTTTGTGAATACTGAGCATTGAATTTACCATTGTATTTAGTTTACTTGATAACACATTGTTTTGAATTTTTTCAATAATGCTTTTAATTTTTTTAATTTTTTCAAGAACTTCTAAAGTTATTATTCTTTGTGTTATTGATGTACTTCCTACTTTAAGATTTAGAAAATCTTTACTTTTGTACATACTGTTAAATTCTGATTGTATAGTATCTATTTGCTTCTTCAGTTTATTATTAATGTCAATTTGCTTGTTAAATGTTACAATTAATTCATGGTTGTTATATTTATTTATATTCAATTGTTCTTCGATATTTTTTCGGTCGTTTTCATCTAATGTTCCAAACAAAAACTTAAGCATTTTACCACCAAGGTTTATTAAACTTCTTCTGTTTCTATGCAGTAATAAGCTACTGATTTCGGATTTAATAAGGCGAATTTCTCGATATACTTCTGCGGGAAATTTAATATTTTTTAATTTGTAAATGTCACTGTCAATGTTATTCAAAACTTCTTCGATTTGAGTGATATTGATTTTATGAACTACATGTTTATAATCTCTAACTAGTTTAACTTTCTTTAATTTTATTTTAGTATAACCTTCTTGATTATATATGTTTTCAATTGTTATGTCACTAAATACTAGCTTAATTAAAAGAATGTGTATTAAGATTTTCATTGTAACTTTTATTTATGCGAACAACTTGCTTTCGTAAGCGGATCTATTCCCGATGGAATCTTTTGTGTAACTGAATCTTTCTTTGGTGCTATTTTTGTGTTAGACTTAGTATTCTTAGGTCTTCCAGGTTTATTTTTCATAATTATATCATCTTTGTTTTTGATTTTTGTCTTTCTATGACGTTGTATATTGATTGGATGTGCAACTTAATTCATTTCACTTTCTGAATGATTTTTTAAAAAGACTTTATTAATACTACAACTGCAACTTCAATTCTTCAACTGATGTACTGATGAACTAACTTTATTTCTGAATTATTTGGAGTACTCCTAAAAAAGAGACTTGAACAAAGAGCATTTGGTTTCAAGGTGATTCATATAAATCTGTTTCTAAGAATGGAACTTTATAGTTTATGACTAATTTAGGTTTGGAAACAATATTCGTATTTTGGGCCTAAAGTTTAATTACAAGTACGTGCTATTCATGAGTCTTAACTCCCCTCCTTCTTTAAGAGTAGAACGTCCCCCTTCTTCCGTCAACTCCTCTACACGTTTGAGCAGGTTGTTAAATCTTATCTCCTCTTTATGTTTCAGCCTTGATTCGTACGATGATCTCCTCTTTAGGTAATAATTATACATAGTGCAATGCTTATGATTATTGTTATCAGCACAAATGATGTAATGATAGGGCTATTGGCAGCTTCCTCTTGTAGAGATTCTATCAGGTTGATGTTATCGAATTTCAAGTCGTCATTATAAGATTCTATATAATTCTTTATCACAAAGTTTTCTACATTATATGTTTTCAAGTAATTTTGTATAATTGAAGTAGGATTTTCATATAATTTTCCATCAATAAAAGTTCTATTTTCAAAATTAATTAAATATGTTCCATTTACAATTGTATCATTTATAGTATGTTTTCCCGTTACAGGTATAGATCCGTCTCTAATTACTTCAAGCTCTAAGTTCCTTTCCTTTATTTTATTACAAATTTCTTTCTTTTTGTTTAGTATGTCAGATAGACATGTTTCAATTCTTGATAATTGACAAAAGTGAAATCTTAATTCTACTTTACAATTTTTAACGTTAATAAAACCATTATTACATTTGGTTATTTCTTTATCTATTTGTAATTTTCCGTCAATTTGGCTTATGGCCCTGCTTACAATTGTAATTGTAAAGCTTACAATTTCTGTGAATTATTGGATATTTTATTGAGACAACTATTACAGCCTCGTTTTGTAGAATTTTAAACTGAGATACGTCCATTAAGTCCGTAATCGTTATTGTACCATGTTCGTGTTGTGTTATGTCCTTTATGTCCTCTAGGTTCAGTATAGCAGGATTAAGTATACCTAATTTCGCTAAGGCGATTGTTTGGATTATGTTTTGTAATTCTATAACAATTAGTTTATTTCTTTCTCGCGCTAGTCTTAATTGAGCGTCATTTCGTATCTCGTGAAGAGATTCGGATAGCTTTTCAATTGCATCAAAAATTTCAGAGTTTGTTACGAATTGTTTGTTGTTGCTATTTATGAGTTCAGATAATTTGTTATCTATTAGGACAAGATCGTCATGATCTGGAGATCCTGAAATCCACTTCCAGATTTTTCCTATCTCGTTTATTCCTCTTTTAAATCTATTTGTTGTCCTTAATTGTGCTATCAGGGTTTTGATAATCGTAATGTCAGTGTCCTTACTAATTTTTAAGTTTGTATCCTGTGGGTCTTTGGGTTCTAAATTGAAGTAAAGGTTTCTTTCTACTTCCGCTGTCGCTTCCTCAATTACTTGTTCAAAATATTTTAAATGTGTAATTTGAAAAATATTTCCATAGTCTGTATAAAGAGCTGCATTTCCGTTCTCTAATAATAAGTAGTTTTCTCTGGTATAGTCTATGATTTCAGACGTTGTCAGATGTAATATTGTCAATAATATTAAAGGAAACATTTTCCTGAAATAAATAAAATTTATACTTCAATGTTGTCTTTATGGACTATTCTGTTTCTTTTGTTTACACGAATTTTCCTTCCTAAATCTACTTTAACTTTTTGTCTTTTATATCTAGGTGTTAATTTATTCCTACATCCTAATATTTTCTCGTATATAATTTGCTTTGGAGCATAACTCCTATGTTTTCTTTTCTTGTTGTGATAATTTAACATTTTCTCTTGAGCTTTTTCCAATTTTTCACATAAATTTTCATGTGTTACCTTATTATATAACACTTCGAATGGTTTCTCTCCTGTAACTGAATGTATAGATTTATTATATTGTTGCGCTGCTCTGTAAATTGCTTCTAAATATTCTATTAAATTAAATTCTTGTTTTACGCATCTGGCTTCTCAATCAAAGTTGAATGAACTCTTTCTACTTGTTCATTTGTTGTACTATGTTTGGGATCACAATAATAAATTTCAATGTTCATTCTCTGTAGTAGGTTCTTAAACTGAATTGTAGAGAATCCTGGTTCATTGTCAATCATGATGCTTTTTGCATCTGGAAAACTTTGAAGTAAATCTAAAACTAAAAATACCTGTTTGAGGTTTTCTTGGAAGTTTCTGTGAGCTCTATTATGGGTTTCTTCTATTATATTTGCCTGATCATCTTTCCTTAAAACATCCATGGGGAATAATTTCGTATACAGAAATTTATTAGTAAAAGTCTCTATTAATTTGGTTTTAATCTCGTACAAGTCTTCGCTTGTGCAATGAATTGCCACTACCCTGGTTGTAGATATTCTTTTAGTATTTTTATTAAATTTTCTACCGTGTCGTATTCTATAATATGTCTTGTTCTTCCAAAATTAACTATCATTTCGTGACCTGTAATTCTATTTCTGCAAAGTAAAATTTGTTGTTTGAATTGATTTAATGCCTTCGATGTCTCTTTTATTTCAACATTATCACTACTTTCTGCTGAATGTTGTGTTGCATCCGTTGAGGAACTATCTGTCATTTGATTAAAGTTTTGTCTTGAAAGAGCATCCGCTACAACATTAGTCGTACCTGGTTTGTAAATTATCTTAGGAGCATACTCCTCTATAATTGCATGCCATCTTTTCATTTTTGGATTCGGGTTTCGTGAAGAAACAGCAAAAGTTAAAGGTTGGTGATCTGTGTGAATTTCTAAGTTTCTAACACCGTAAAGGTAATTTCTTAAATTTTTTAAAGCCCAAACTATAGCATATAGTTCTTTCTCATTAGTGGCGTAATTCCTTTCTGTATCATTCAGTGTTTTCGAAATGAAGGTAATGGGTTTATCATCTTGGGATAAAACTCCACCTATAGCATCGTTTGAAGCATCTGTTGTGAGAATGAATTTTTTCTCAAAATTTGGCTGTGCCAAAACTATTTCATTAACAAGGTGATTTTTTAATTGATTGAATGATTTAACTCCTTCCTCGTCGAGACTTATATTTGTTCTCTTCGACACATGTGTTGACACTTTCCCATTGTCTCCTTTTAAATGAGTTGTTAGCGGTTTTGCTATATTTGCATATCCCTTTATAAATTTCCTATAGTAGCCAGTTAAACCTAAAAAAACTTCTTAATTGTTTTAATGTCGTAGGTTCCGGAAAGTTTTTTATTGTTTCTATTTTTCTTGGATCCGTCTTTATAATATTGTGGCCTACCACATAACCCAAAAATTCTACTTGAGTTTGAAAAAATATAGATTTTTCCAAAGATATTTTCATATTCGCGTTTCTAAGAACTTCTATTATTTCGTTTAAGTGTTTCTCATGTTCATCTATGCTATTTGAATATATAATAATGTCATCAATGTATACATGACATATTTTTCCTATATAATTTCTAAGTATATCGTCCATTGCGCGTTGAAATATGCCCGGTGCATTTTTCAATCCGAACGGCATTCTTAGAAATTCGTATTTTCCGTTGTTTACAGAAAATGATGTTTATTTATTTATTTATTTAAAGCTAAATAATTTACAAAATCAATTTATAAACTATTTTTTTTAAGAAGGTATCAGGGCAACTAGGCCATATGGTACCATCTTTTGAAAAAGCAAATAAGATTATTATTTTTACAAAAAGAAAAAAGAAAAAATATTCCATATTTACATTAAATAATATTGATAATTTATAGAAAAATAGGAGGAAATAGTATCAAGAAAAAAAGAAAAAACAAAAAATAATTTAAATGTCATTAAGCTTATTATGAAAAGATAATGCTACTTTGATATTTTCTAGTGATAGAGTTTTAGCTGGATTTAATATTTCTGCCAATTGATGTTCTATTTGATGAGTGTCATTTATCCGTTTCGATATTGGGCAAGTTACAAATATGTGCCAAATTGTAAGAGTTGTTCCACAGTGCTGACATTCTTCAGGTGCTTCTCTGTTGTACAGATGCCGACTAGTGAATAGAGTTTTCCCTACCCTAACTCGTAGGAGTTTTATGCATTCGTCTCTTGTAAATCTCGTGTTGTATGGTATACGGTTCGGAGAGAAATTGTGTTTTCTAAGAAAAGTTTCGCAGAGTTCCCATTCTTGGCTTGCCTTTGTTCTCTGAATTGAATCAAATATTTTTGTTGTCAGTCGATAAGATAAAGGAGTTGTTACTGTCAATGGGTATTTGTTTATTTCCTTGGCCGATATGTCTGCAAATTCATTTCCCTTTATTCCGACATGTGCGGGTACCCAAGCTAAGGTTATTTTATTATTTGAATTCAGGCTGCTTCTTATATATTCCAGAGATGGACATTTATTAAGTCCACTTCGGATTCCATTAAGGATACCTAAATTGTCAGTGAAGATGATTGTTTCTTGGTTCCAGCATTGTGCTATCGATATAGCTTTCTCAATAGCTGTTAGTTCTGAGATGTAGCTGCCAGCAAGATCCAGCAAAAGTCCTAAGTGGATAAGTTTTGTTTCCCCATTCGTTTTGTATTCGATCACTGCATATGAAGAATTGTCATCCTTGAATGAGCCATCAGTATAAATGATACGATCTGCATTCGAGGAAAAAATCATGTCCGTATGGAGTTTTCGGAATTCTTCATCTAGCGTTTCGTTTTTTTTGAATTTTGCTAAACTGATGTCGACCTTAAGCAATTTCCTTTTCCACGGTGGTGGTGGGTTGAAATGTTCCCTTAAACTTACTTCAGGGAATATTATTTGTTGGGTAGATAACAAAAATATCATTTTGCTCAAAGCCGATATAGAATTCTTTCTGTTTGGTGTTCTGCAAAGAGTTACTTCTTTCAATGTATTATGCAGCGGATGCAAATGGTCTGCCAATCCTTTGCTGGTTAAATTAACTGCACGTTTTTTTCCTAGTTGTTCAAAGGAAGTGTATCCTCCTTCTACTCGAAGTGCTGCAATAGGTGTAGTTCTTAGTGCCCCTGTCGCAGTGCGATAGCATTCATTGATTGCTGCGTCAATTTTGTCGATATTATTTTTTGTTGTCCACATAAAGACTGTAATGCCGTGTTGCAGAGTACCTTCTACCAACACTTTAGCTATTTTAATCGCAGTTTCCAAATGTGGTCCTTTTCTTCGAGAGCAGATCATTTTAAGGGCATTATTTCGAGATTTCAGTTGGTTTAAAACCTGTTTGGTGTGTAAATCCCATTTGTGATTACCGGTAAAGTTAACTCCCAGTATTTTTAATTGTTTTTGTAGCGTAATTGAAGTATTTCGTATAATAAGTGGAGAAGATATGCATTTCCTTTTCCTACATAGGTGAAGGGCTTCCGTTTTATTTGGTGGGATTACTGCACCATTTTCCTGAGCCCAATTATGTATTGCCGAGTCAGTTTCTTCGATAATTTGTTTAACGTGGTTGGTGTCACCAGAAGCTAAAGCGTAGATATTGTCTGCATAAATTCCAATGAAGTCAAGGTTGTATCTTGGAAGGGCCAATTCCGTTATTAAAGAGTCAATGTAGGCGTTGTATATTATCACCGATAGAGGAAAACCCTGTGGGATCCCGTTCTCAAGCTTAATTAAGGTTGAGCTGTAACCATCAACGTTAACTTGAAATGTTCTTCCTGAGAGGAAAGACAAAATTATTTGTAAAATTTTTTTTGGAACACCCCATGAATTTAGCTGATTGATAGCTGGAAAAGCTATGACTCTATCAAATGCCTTTTCTAGATCCCATGAAATAACTATACTATGTTTTGTTGCAGATAAATTGTGAGATATTTTATGTTCTAAGAGCTGTATGAGTGTTTGAACTCCTCTACTAGGTCTAAAAGCGTGTTGTCCCGGATGCAATTTCTTTTCCATCATCCAACCTATTCGTCTTGCAAGGATTTTCTCGAAAATCTTTGAGAAAACAGGAAGCAATGAGACAGGTCGATATTCTTCGTATGAGTGTGAAGTTCGTGCCTTTTTGGGTATGGGCTTAAGTCGTGCGCGTTTCCAGTCATGTGGGTAAATACCTGTATGCATGATGTTGTTGTACAAAGCACAAATCCTTGTTTTAAGACTATCATCACAATATTTTATCATATTGTAAGTAATCTTGTCTTCTCCCGGTGTTGTCCCTTTTGTACCTTGCAAGGTAAGCTTGAGTTCAACTATTGTGATTGTTTCCATCAGATATTCAGATTGATTAAGCATATTAGGTAGATTATCTATACTAAAAGTTGTCTTTTTTTGGATGATTGCATTAGAATATGTAGCATCAGCACTATATCCTTTCCATTTGTTTGCGAAGGTGGTGGCTATTAATTTTGGGTCAGTGTGTAAGTTTTCTTCCATAAACATGTGAGGAAAGCTTTCAGGTGGCTTCGAGGTTCGGAGTGATTTTATTCTATTCCATAAATTTTTAGAGTCTAAGTTTGGGTTCATGGTATTGATAAAATTTTCCCAAGACAATCTTTTAGCTTGGATGGATTCTCTTCTCAGTTTTGAACAAGCTTTCCTATAAGAGATACAGTTTTCTGTCGTGGGGCTTCTTCGAACTTTAGACCAAGCAACATGTTTTTCTTTTACAAGAATTGAAATGGTTTTTGTGAACCAAATAGGGTTTGATTTGGATTTCTTTTGGTTAGTAACAGGGATACTTTTTGCTGCTGCTGTTCTAATGATTTTTTTAATTTTTGCAGCTTCCTTGTTGACGTTATTAGATATCCTTTGCTCTGATGAGAGGGTTTGAGTACAAGACTCAAATAAACTCCAATTTGCTAGATTTTCTTTAAAACGAGATTGGAATTTTTTTTGTTATTTTTTGCTGTGGAGTTTTAATAATGATTGGAATGTGATCTCTTGTCTCTGAACCTGAAGGTAAGACCTCCCAATTTAAAAGAGGGGCAATATCCTCCGATGCAAATGATACATCAATTGCTGTAAAGGTGTTTCTCGTGCCTTGGAGGTTCCATTGGAGGATGACAAAGTCAAATTCCAACAGAGCCATTATAATATTTCATTTTTTTTATTTAATGAGAGTGTTTTTGATAGTGTATTGTTGTGGTTAGTTTGTTGTTGTTGTTGTGTGAGAGGGAGATTATGTGTCGATGAGTTTGAGTGATTTTGTGATGTTGAGCAATTTGATTGCTCTGATTCGGTGTCAATTTCCATGTTGGTTTCTTTTGATGTGAAAGAAGGTAGTTTTATATTTTGTTCTGAATGAGGACGAGGAGAGAGATTTATATTGTTTTGTGAAATAAGTGTATTTGATGTGAGTTTTTCTTGAGTGGGAAGGTTTTGGAGTGGTATTACGGAGTTTTGTGCAGATGATGGATTATGAGCTGTTTCTATGGTTGGAGTGTTTTTGGAACCAGTTTGTAAATTATTTTCAGTGGTAGAATTATTGTTGACTGAGATGGATGAATGCTGAATTTGATTCTCAATGCGTTTTTTTATTATTTCGGCTACCTTTGGCTTGTTCACGTTTCGTTTTTTCGGAGGTGGTAGTTGGTGAAGTGATGGATTATCATTATAAATTTGCCAAGCTTCCCGAACGGTGCAACGGCGATCAGCTTTGATTTTATTAACAGACTTGTACCGAAGGAAAGATGGACAGGAGGGGTCATACGACGTGTGGGTATCTTCATTGCAATTGATACAGAAAATGCGCGTGCAAGTAGTATGTGGTGGAGGAGAGGCACACTCTTTACAAATTGCTGCATTAGTGCAGCGGTTTTTGGTGTGACCCAATTTTTGACATAGTATGCAGCGCATGGGATTAGCAATATACTCCTCTACATTGCAGTTCATCCAGCCGATTTTGATGGTTTGAGGTCTACGAATTAAATCAAAAGTAATAATAGCTACTCCTGTTGGTACTAAAGTATCTTTTTCTTTTTTCATCATTTTTCTAACATCGGTTACTTTAAACTTTTTAAGTTCTTCCACAAGTTCTGCTTCAGGTATATCAATTATATGCCTCGAGTATATTCTGCCTTGAACCGAGTTTAGTCCCACGTGGTTAGTTACATTAACTGGGATCGAATCGATAAGTTTAACGCTGAGGAATTTATTTGCTGTTGGTTCATTCAAGACTTTAAGGAGAAGATCACCCGATCTCATTGCCTTAACTTCCAGAATGTCTTTCGAAATGTGTGCCAAACCTCTATTAATTTGGAAGGGATTGTATGAAGAAAGAGGGCGTATTTTATCATTTACTTTTTCTGTTCCACTTAAAATAAGGAAGCGTGGGATGTTGGTGTCGTTTGAGATCACGGGTAATTCAGGAAAGTCATCGTCATCTGGCGTTTTTCGTTTGTTGTGTTTTTGTTTTTTTTGTATTATGGCTTATATTGACCTCTGGATTGAGGCGTATAAACCGATTATGGTTTTGGGGGGGGCGTCCCCCAACTCATCTCTTACCTTTCTAGCGGCGACGTACAAAAGAAAATCTGAGATTTAATATAAGTATAACACTCGCAAAGAAAACTATTCGCACTAATAATGTCTTTACACGGCAAATGCCAGGTTTGGACTGAAAATGATGTTTTTTCTATGTCTTCAGGTTTCATTTTGATTTGGTTAAATCCTGTCTCTAAGTCGATTGTCGGGAAATATTTCGCCTTTCCTAAATTAGAAAGGATAACGTTTGTATCTGGTATCGGGTACTTATCCGATACTGTCTTTTCATTTATTTTTTTGTAATCTATGACCATTCGCATCTTGTTTGTTCCATCTGAATTTACTCCTTTTTTGGGCACCACCCATACTGGAGAGTTATGTATATGGACTTTTTGATGGTCTTATAATTCCATCGTTCATGATGCGATTTATTTCTTTATTAACAAATGTGTTTGCGGATAAGGGGTAAGGATACTGTTTACTCCATATAGGGGTTTCAATAGTTGTACGTATTTCCGCCTTTACATCCGTTCTAAAAGGAAGATTTGTATTTATTCCTGAATGGTCTTTCTCTATTTTCCCTTTTATTTTGTTTATTATCTCATTTATATTATTATCGCTAACCGTTATACTGTTACATTTCTCTTCTGGTATGTAAATTCTTTCGCATCTGTCTTTATATTGTAAAATTCTTCTTTCAAAATCTAATTTTACATTTGCTCCTTTAAGAACATTACATCCTATCAAAAGATCTGCTTCTAAATTATTAATCTCGTAAAATTTTTCTAACTAATTTATCAAATATCAAGACTTCATAAAAATGTGTTATAAGTGTCTGTCCTAAAAAAGCTTCTTCATTCAGATTATTTACTCCTTCAATTTTAAATGGGGGCTGAGCGCTATTCGCCGCTCCTTCATGATTTCTTTTCTCAACCTGGTTGTTACCTTCAAATTGGGGTCTTCTGTAGTTATTATTAAAGTTATTTGGTCGTTTTAAACCATTGAAATTATTGTTGTTATAATTGTTTTGTCTGAAGGGATTATAAAGCCGCCTATTGTCTTCAAATCTTCTCTGCTCATACCTGGGAATAGGTCGATGGGCAGAACTTCCGAGTTCCATTGGTTCAGGTTTAGGCTGTCTATTATTAATATTCGGGTTCCGTGGAGGAAAACGTAAGTTATTGAAATTGTTATTGTTGTTTCTAGTATGGTGTGTGTTCACATTTGTTCCGTTAAATTGCATTGCAAAATTAGCTCTCAAATTATTCTATTCCAATTCTTGCGCTTTAGCAAGGGCACATGGTAGATCCTCAGGGGACAACGAAAAAAGAATATTGGATAGTGGAGGATTCAGACCTGTGATAAATATCCGTAAGGCATTCCTACTATTGGATAGGTTTAGTTGTTTCGTATAATATCAGAGTCCGTTCCGTGAGTCATAATTGTCTTATTTATTAAAAGAGTCAGTTTCTGGTTCACTAAATTGTATACAAACTTAATTCCTGTTCAATTATGTGTATAGGTCTTTTATCTGCGTACGCGAAGTCTAGTCTTGCTATAATAGCGTCAAAATTCAACACCGTACCATGGTTGGTTAGTATGTCGTTCGCGTTATTTATGATTTTGTTCCGCATTATCGTTAATGCGGCGAAGTACTTCCTACTTCCTTTTTTATATAATGACATTGAGTTGTAAGCCGCCTCGCGCCAGCTTACGTATGAAAGAGAATTACCATTAAATTCCGGTAAGGATTTAATCACGTCCAATGTCTCATTGCATGTGACATTGTCTTCAATCTTCTGAATTTCATATTCCGTTACAACCGAACTATTCGTAACAACTTCCAAAGCACTTTTTAAAGATCTAATTTCTGCCTGTAGAGACACTGTGTTAGCTGCGATTAGCCTAGTGACTGTCTCTTCTGTTATATTCATATTGATGTTTAAGTTTTTGATACCTTCTAGTATATCCTCCAGTGTTAAAATTTAAAATAAGATGTAACAATTGTGTACAATTTCATACGTTTCGTATATGTATATTTAGAATAAAATATAGGTACGAGTATATATTTTTATTTTACAGTATATTGTATATTTCTTAATTAATTAAAACTCTTACTATCTTTCATTTGTAGAAACTTGTTGATGTAATTTCCTCGTCCTGTTGGCGATTATCGTCTCAATCACCTTTTGTAATTTTTTTAATGTTTCAAATGATTTTATATACTCGATATTCTTAGTATCGATTTTGGTTCCTTTCTTTAAATATCTTGTCATTGGTTGGGCTACCTTAGCATAATCTTTTATAAATTTCCTATGGTAACCAGTGAGACCAAGGAATGATTTCATTTCTTTAACGGTTGTCGGTACGTTAATCTTTTGTATTGCTATAATTTTATCTTGATTGGGTAAAACTCGTGTGTCCAAACAGGTGAATTATAAGGGCTTCTACTTTTTTGTATAATTCCATTACTGAGCATTTCATTAATTTGTTTAGCTATCTCTTGTTCATGGACTTTTGGGTAACGGTAAATTTTTGTGAAAATAGGATTATCTGTCTTTGTCCTAATGGAGTGAACTGTTTGAGTTGTGGAACTTAACAATTCTCCATCCTTGTAGAATAAGTCCCTATTTTTATTCTCTTAATATTTTCCTTTCTTCTTCATTTAAACCTTCATGTAAAAGGTATAGATAAAATTTAAAAAAGTCGTTTTCAAAAAAATATTTTGTATTAGGGTGGTACAAACATTTTTTTTTCATTTTCAAAAAAATGTTTTGTATTAGGGTGGTGCAAAAAAAACATTTTTTTTTGTCGTTTTAAAATAAAAATATTGTGGTGGTGCAAAATTTTTTTTTTCGTTTTCAATATACAGTCAAAATCGGTTATAACGAAATATCGGTTATTGCGAACTGAATTTGAAGTCCCGGCAGAGCTTCATACAAATTGTTCTAACAGAATATCGCTTATAACGATATCGCATATAACGAACTATCGCTTATAATGAACAGTTTTCGTTGGAAAAATTAAAAATCTATCGGCTATTGGCACTTGGTACCACGGCACCTGGTAGTTAACGCTTGAACCCTGAATTGGAGATAAATTTTTTTTCGATTTGACTTTCAATGTATTTCCCATAAGAAAAAACAAAAAAAGGGTTCGAAAAACATTAATTTTACTAATAGAATTCATATGAATGGGTATAAATATTATTATTGTAAAAGCATAATAAAATGTGTTAATTTGCAAATCAGGTGAAAAATATATAAAAAAAAATAAATAGTCCTATTTAATTTGCCCTCAAAAACATTAAACAAATCATATTTTTTTTTTATTTTTGAATTTTTTTTATTGTTTCTTTATTTATTTATATTGCTTATCGCACTAATTGTTATTTTTTATCACGAATATGTGTTTTGGTTATCAACTATGGTTGAGAATCAGTCACAAAGTTTAACAATTCAATCGAACCAAAATAGCTTCCATTTTTTTAAAAGTATTTGTTGTTGTTTCCTTGTGATTTTTCACACTTTTTGAGGACAAATTACACATGATTATTTATGTTTTTTGATATATTTTCCACCTGATTTAGAAATAAACATATTTCATTATGCTTTTACAATCATAATATTAATACCCGTTTATATAAATTCTATTAGTAAAGTTATATTATTTCGAGCCCTTTTCTGGGTTTTTCTTATGGGAAATACATTGAACGTCAAATCGAAAAAAAATCTATCTCCAATTCCGGGTTCGTATACTGACTTCCAGGGAGCGTGGAACGCAACTTACCAAGTGTCAATAACGAATATTCAAAAAAAAATTAAGTAGTCATTGCAAACTGCGTCGAGATTTAAAATGCTAAATTATGGGGATTTCCCTTTTTGCTTTATTTTTTGTACTGGAATTTCGAATTTCCTTTTTGAGAGGAACTGGGAAAGTCATTGTGTGTCAAGTAAGGTAAAAAGTGTATTTTTTTTTTGCAAAATGAGTTCAAAACGTAAAGTTTTTACAATTGAAGAAAAATCTAAAATAATTTCTAGACTCGAAGCTGGTGATTCAAATAAAAGTGTGGCAGCTGAGTTTCTTGTATCGGCTATTCTTGTATCCACTATCTCTACCATTTTCAAAGACCGATATAAAATAAAAAAGAATTTTGAAGAGTCAAATTTAAAAATAAAAAAAGTTCGTTGCAGTCAACATCCCGACATAGATGCTACTTTGCTCAGTTGGTAATGGAAAATCGGTTATAGCGAACTACCGGATATAACGAACAAATTCTTCAGTCCCTTCGAGTTCGTTATAACCGATTTTGACTGTATATTCAAAGTGCAACATTACACAAGCTGAAAAACGCATTTTTCACATTTGTGACACGTTTTGTTTGGCCGCCATCTTGTTTTTAATGAAAATTTAGATTTTCTCATATAACTCGTGTAGTTTTGATACTAGAAGAAAAGTTATGGACAAAGCTTTTAAAACAATATATTTTCTACAAAAAATGTTAAATAGCTTTTTTCGATAACTGCTTTTGTTTAAGAGTTATAGTACATTTTGTTGAAAATCAAATTTTTTGACGCTTCCTCATTACAAAATGTTCTATAACTCTCAAACAAAAGCAGTTATCGAAAAAAGTTATTTAACATTTTTTGTAGAAAATTTATTGTTTTAAAAGTTTTGTCTATAACTTTTTCTTCTAGGATCAAAACTACGCGAGTAGTTTTTCCCATCAATAAAGACTAACTAAATTAATGAATAATTAAAAAGAAACAAAAAAATAATAAACAAATAAATAGATAAGTAAGTCAGAAAATTAATAAGTAAATAGATAAATGATAAATGAATGATTTAATAAATAAATAATCAAATAAATACATTAACAAATAAATAAATTAATAAATAAATAAATTAACAAATAAATAAATTAACAAATAAATAGATTAACAAATAAATAAATGAACAAATAAATAAATTAACAGATAAATAAATTAAATTAACAAATAAATTAATTAACAAATAGATAAATTAACAAATTAATACATAAATAGAAACAAAAAAGAAAAAATAAATAAATAAATAGGTACATAATTTTACAAAGAAAATGCACTAATTAATAAATAACAGAAAACATTAAATAATACAATATAAACGAAAATTCATTAGCAATTATATATTCAGCTGGACAATCAAAGGGTTAACAGAGATGTCACAGTTTATTAAAAAATTGTTATTTAACTTTTGGATTCTTTCACAAATCAATTCAACACCAGTTTCATTATGTAAATCATTTGTCGAATGGTACCACGGCAAATCAAGCATCATATTTAGTACTTTATTTTGGCAAACCTGAAGTTTCTTTAAGTGGCATATTGCACAAGTTCCCCATACCTGACTACCATATAACATAATTGATTGGAAAACAACTTTGTGAATAATAATTTTATTTTCTTGCTTAAAAGAGATTTGCGATGAATTAACGGATAGAGCATTTTTATTGCAATATTAACCTTTTTAATAGATTTTTAAATGTGTTCATTAAGAACAAGACGTTTGTCAAGAGTGATTCCAAGATATTGCACACTAGACTCCCATTTAACACAAATTCCTTTTACCTTCAGCTCGTTGCTGGGAAGACACAATCGCTTTCTTTTTCTAGTGAAAAAGATTGATTTAGTCTTAGCAGCATTTAATTTAATCTTCCATCTGTGAAAATATCTCATAAGGATTTCAATTGCATTTTGAAGATTGGTCTCAATATTAAGACCAAATAAATGCGATGAAAGTACGCAGGTGTCATCTGCGTAAATCCCAGTTACACAAAGCGGTAGCTGTGAGAAGTCAGACGTATGGATGGTGTCAACGCAGCCTATCCCAAGACAACTGATACCAGCACAACCTATCCCCGACAACTGGTACCAAGCCACAACTCGTCCCAGGACAACTGGTCCCGGAAGTAAAACTCATCCCACAACGAAAGAAAATATTTAGAAACTGAAGCTAATGGTTTGTGTATTTGATAACATTTGGTGTCGTTCAATCATCCGTTAATTAAAATTTTTTTTGAAATGGTACGAAAATTTATGCAAGGGATTTTGAAAGGGATTTTTTGGGAAGCAAATGTCGGACTGAAAGAATATTCATCATCTGTTTAAAAATTGTTATTGAATTGAGTTAATATTGATTTCACGTAGATTTACAAATTCATCAATTCTACTGTCAAAACTGTTCAATCGACGTATCGCATGAAACGAAAACCCAATTTTATCCTTAAACGCGATTGGCGGCTACACTGTGCGTCCTTGACCCCCAGAGATTACACATTTTTTGTCTGTCTTTTCGATTTCATTCATAAAATTTAATAAATCTACGTGAAATCAATCATAACACACAATCGAACGCTTTAATTTCCAAAAAAAAATCCAAAGTACGCAACACTTTTATTATCATTTTGTGAGGGAAATTTAGGAATTTCCCCTTGAGGAACTGGTTCATGTATTGGTTTTCGTTGAATTAAAATTTTTATCAAAAGTTTCGTTGTGGGATGAGTTCTACTTCCGGGATCAGTTGTCCCGGGACCAGTTGTCGTAGGACCAGTTGTCGCTTGGGACCAGTTGTCTGGGATAAGTTGTCTTGGGATAAGTTGTCTTGGGATAGCCTATACCCAAACCGTATGGATATTATACAAAAATGCACCAAGGACTGAGCCTTGAGGCACACCATACGGGATATTTACTAAGGCGGAATCACTTTTGTTAACATACACTCTAAAACTTCTTCCGGACAAGAAATTTTTAGTAATTTTTATGAGAAAAATCGGCCTTCCAAAAGTTTGCATTTTGAAAATAAGAGCGTTATGCCAAACTGAATCGAAAGCTTTTTCAATATCTAATAGCACCATACCTGTAGACCAACCTTCAGCACGATTTGATTTGATTATTTTAGATATTCTAAGTACTTGATGTGAAGTACTATGGTTACTCCTAAATCCAAACTGCTCGTTAGGAAAAATATGTTTTTCTTCGATTATATATATTTAATTTGTCTTTTAATACTTTTTCATATACCTTACTCAGGCTACTTAGTAGGCTAATCGGTCTGTAAATACTAGGATTTTTCCTATCTTTACCTATTTTAAATATCGGTATTACTTTTGCCATTTTCCAGGCATCTGGAAAGTACTGATTTTTAAGACAGGCATTGATTGATGTGTAAGATACTTAATTCCTGATTTTGGCAAATTTTTGAGGTATAGTTTTTAATAGTATCAAATCCATCAGTTTTCTTAATTCGTTGTTGTTTAATTATGGTAGCAATGTTATTTTCAGATATGTATTCATCTTGAGATGTTTCCGCTACAGTTGATAAAATCCTAAGGGATGCAGCATCAACCATATTTGTAGTATCTGAGTCACTAAGCTGTTGAGATACTTCATGATTTTGCCAAAATTCTGTAGCAAATGCATTGGCTTTTTCACTATCAGTGTAAAGAACATAAGTGGATTGTTTTAATTTTGGAATCATTCTGTTTCTGTTTTTAGAATTTTGGAAATGTTCCAAAAAGGTTTATCGTTTTTCCCAAGATGACTTAGTTTTTTGTTCCATTGAGTGTTCCTAAGTTTTTGAATTTCCATTGAAATTAGTTTGTTAAAATATTTCAACTCTGGTTATTATGTACCTACTGGCAAGCGATTTCTTTGCCATTGTCTTTGAAAGCCGTTTCTTAGACGAATATATTCAAGAATATATTCTGGGATTTTCATATCAGAATTTCTTTTTATCGCCTTAGGTACAGAAATATCTACCGAACTTAGAATTTTTTCGGTGGTACTCGAAACAAGTTAGTCAACACTCCACTGAAAAGGAGTCTGATGATCGGGTTGGTCCCTGTGAAATAGCTATAACTCCAGCCATTGAACTTGGTGGTAACACATACAAGTTGTTGTTGTTCAATCAAAAACCTTCAATATAAATTAATCTCACAGGCAGCAAGCTGCACGTATGACAAGCAATACAAAAACCCCTTAAAACACTTTCTTTTGTTGAAATATTTCTAAATCCGTGGTTCGATCTTAAATCACTTCTAAAAAGTGACCAGTAATAAAACACTGTGTTGAACTGAACTGCGAACTTAAATCGCAACCCCTCCTCCTCTTTCGTCTATTCTATCAACACGATAGCAATAGAAACCAGGGGTTGAGATTTAAACTTCTAAATTTAACCATGTCTCTGTTACAAGTGCAATATCAACATTATTTGCTATTAAAAAATTTAAGAATTCAGTACATTTGTTTCGGATACCTCTGGTATTCCATGTAGGTAATTATATTTAATAATTTATATTTATATGACATTTTGATATAAAAACTTAGTAGCTAACTGAGCGATAGCATAAAATTGTTCGTATTTTGTCTTACATGAGCTTAGTTTCGTAATCATTTCCATTACGAGAGAATTAAGCTCTTCCATAGAGAACATCTCACTGCTGCTACTAACATTAACATTGCTTATTGGTGCATTGTTGTGTTGTTGAATATTCGATACTGCTGCTGGTGGTGACGATGACGATTGTGGATTTTGTGTCTGTATCCATGAACTTAATGCCCTCTCTGTACGTTTTGGTCCAGATCGGGTGGGTAAAGCTGGGAGATCAGTCATTGACAGATGTGATAACACGTTGACATTTGGATCAGTAAGGTTTGGTTTCAGAGAGCGCTTTGTTTTGCTCGCAAGCTTAGCTCTTATTTCTAAATATTTATTTCTGCTTGATCATTGAATAAGAAGTACAGGAAGAGGCATATCGAGAAAAAAGTGAAGTAGTTTTCATAATTGTGTGAGTTACACAACCACAAATGCATTGGCACAGGGTTGGAGTGAAGGTAGACGGCTATTTGCTGGGGCGCCAAAAGGAATATTTTGCTAAATTTTTTTTTGGGTGGTTTAGTAAAAATATGTGTAGCTAGAAGTACTGGAATATGATTTCCATTTTCTCAGAAGTACTTATTCACATACAAAGGAGCATAGCTATTGCTGTAAGCCTTAAAAGAAAAAAAACTTTTTTAATTTTTTAATCATTCATTCATTTTAATCATTTTTTGATTTATTTCTGGCTGGATTATAATATCGAATAAAGTACACTTGAAGTAATAAAATTAAACTTACCTCTTACATGAACCTGAAAACTTTAAATGGATATGGATTATTAAAGTAGTAGAGCTTTTTTTACTTAATTAAAATCATCACAACTGGACACAAATACTTCTTGACGAAGATACAAACCCGACGCGATAGACATGGACAATCGCAAAAATATTGAAAATACGTAGTATATTTCCAAAACTAAACCGCGGAAAAATAACTGCACTACGGGCGCTTAACGTTTCTTAGCGCCTTGCCATCACCAACAAAAACCTATCCGTCCCTGTACTAAAATTTCTAATTTGACATTACAAGTTCATTTGTGCAACATGATTAAAGTATATTTTTATTTTGAACAATATTACTATTTTTATCTTAAAATACCATGAAATAACAATATAAAAGTATTCTAAGATAACGTATTTACCAAAATAACATCACTTTAAGTTACTATTTGTGGAATATGAGCCAAGACTTACTTGTGAAATGAAAACTTTTTGTTTTTCCGGTTATACAAGTTTTTACAACTTTTCACGCAGCACCTCATTTTGATTTATATTTTAATAATAACATGCTTTAATTTTCAACACAAATTGGTTTTTATTTCACTTTTTTATTAGTTTTGTAGTACGTTTTTCACTTTTTTAAAATCTTTCTACTTCACAACACTAACTCTCAGCAAGGCAAAATGACAGATAGGGTTCACTTTTTTTTTTTTTTTTTAATTTTAATACTTCACTCACGTACACTGTATATGTGCCAAAAGCCTCTTCCTCTATTTCTTATTCAATGGCTTTGATAGACAGAATCGGTTGATTTGTGGCTCTCGTTGCAGTTTGCACACTTAAACTTTTCTTTACTGACACATTCTTCAGTCTTGTGTGGACCAGCACAGAATGAACAATATGTTTTATCATGGCAGTTTTTTTCACCGTGGCCAAACATCTGACAGTTGCGACACTGGGTGATTTTGTTTTTGTGGTTTCGTTGATAATTTAAATTAATTTGTGTATGGAACACAGATCGAAAATTCTTTTTTAATTCTGGCATTTTGATTGAACCACTTTCTAGGAAGCAAATATAAAACGTTTCGGTGTAGTGTTCATAGCTTCTAGTAACACTTTTAATGCTATTACATTTAAGACTGATTCTTATAAGTTCAGCTTTTAATACACTTGTATCAAACGAGCTCAGGCCATAAAGTATAACCTTGAACGCTTTATCACTTTTTTCTCGTAGATCATGTGAAAAGTACTGACAGTTTTGTTCTTTGAGTTTATTTAGAACTTTTTGTAAGAATCTATAGATTCACACATAATTTTTATCCCGATAGAGATAATTTTAATACAGTAATCTGTGACCCTCAGAGATTGCATCATTTGATGCACGAAGTCACATGACTCGTCCATATCTTCACTCAAAGAATTGCCTAAGCCAATTCTCTATCTAGATACACTTAGTCAGGGCCAGCCCTACCATATGTGCAAGATGTGCACACATATATATATATATATACATATATTAACCTGTTTTTTTATTTTTTTTTTAAATTATTTTTTTTTTACTATGTCACTATCAAATAATTTCTAAACATGCGAATTAAAACATTTTATCATTTTGCAAAGGAAAATCCTTCGAATAAGTACTAAATCAACGCCAAGAATAAATTAATTCAAACAAAAAAGATTCGAACTTCCTCCATACGTGCAAGATTTTTATTTGCCCGTTTCACTCGAAAATCCCCATACAAATAAATACACTCATTTTTATTTCCCATAATGGGAATTCACTCAAAATTTTTGATAGAAAATGAACTCAAACGTTGATTTTTGTTTGAAATACAAATAAATATACTCATTTTTATTTCCCATACAATCGTTTGAGTAGAAATGTGCAAATTTCAGATTTGCACATATGGGAATTCACTCAAAATTTTTGATAGAAAAATGAACTCAAACGTTGATTTTTGTTTGAAATGAATGTATTCTACAATAAGAAGTGCGACTGACGTACACTGTGCAGATTAAAATCCAGCACACAAGCAAAATCTCTCAATCTTATGCGCTCAACTCTTTCAAACCAAATGAATGTGGGTGGTTTTTTTTACTGTCAAACATGATTTTCTCTTTTTGTCTCTCTTGGTAGTTCGTTTACATTTCGAATGAGGAAATATGAGATGAATATTTCAAATAGGATTCGTTTTTTTTTGTGGATAAAATGAAAGGATGAGAAAAGAGCAAGGAGTGAATTGGAAATAATAACGGTTATTCTGTCTGCACTTGTTTTTTGTTATTGTTTTGAATTATGTAACTCACTTTGTGCCTGGTTACACGAGCGGAAAAAAAAGTTAATTCTCGAAAGAGAACGCATGATTTTTAGAAAGATTGAAAGTGATGGAAAAAAATGCCATCTCTTTCCATCTTTCTAAAAATCATGCGTTCTGTGTAACCAGGCACCTTGTCACTTGTTTTGATTTCTCTAGAAGAAGTGGTTGTTTTGTTTTGTTTGTGATAATTTGTAGCTACGAGTAAATACATAGATAAATTAAACTGCAGTTCTCTGATTAAGTTTTTGAAAAATATATTATTAATTACGAAGCGTGTGTTTTGCGGGATTTGTGTTTTGTATTTGTACGTACCAATAACCCATTAAATTTAAAGCTGAAAACACTGGTGGAACTGTGAAAGTTCTAGGTGAAGTGTTTTAGTGTTCTTTTTTTGTGTTTATTTTTGTAAATATGTATTATACTATAATAAATAAATAAAAATAAAAATATAAATAAAATAAAAATAAAAATAAAATATAATAAAAAATATAGTAAAAATAAAAGGACTTTTTAAAGCAAATCATCATTTTCTTGTTTTAAAAAGTTTAGCGATCATTAATTTTTTATTTTTAGCTTTAGAATTCTTTTAATTTCTTGAGAACGACATAAATTTTTTGCATCCGGTTTTCTGATTTTGAATTAAAATTAATAACAGCACTTAATTTTGAAATTAAAATAAGCACTTAATTACGTAAAATTTTGAAAAAAATTAATTTGAATATTTTTTTTCCATTTTTTTTTTTCAAAATTTTGACTTTGAAAATTAATATTTCAAAAACTATTTCTTAGAATAGATTTATTTAAACACAAAATGAAAGAAAAAGTTGTTAGCTTTTCAAAAAAGTAACGCATAGCATTTTGAATGAAGCCGTTGATTTTAAATAATTTTTTTTCCATTTTAAGTCAATTTTTTCGAAAATTGCCCCTCCCGGCTAAACGGGGGGGAATAGACCCCCCCTTCCATACGATTTTTTTCTTGTCTCAACGCAACCTACACGCCCTAGCATTTTGTCGCATTGCTCATGACTCACCCTGTATAATGTATACATATTTCTTTTCGCAAAACAAACAAATGACCCAACCAATGAGTATAAATGTATACACATAAGTATATATAGGTACCTATAATGCACAATATTCAACCAAAAATCCTGCATCGATCCGACCACAAGAAGTGAACACGAACTTCCATCAACCATCAAGTCTACGAGTTACGATTTGAACAAAGAAAAAAAAATAGGACATATGTAGGTATATAATTATCTACCTAATTTTTCAAACTTCTCAGTTTTATATCTAAAGAACGATCATATCCATCGCGAAATCATGAATCGCGATAACAAAATACAATGTGTAACAACCTACGAGTAACTTGCCCAACCAAAAAAATCAAATTCTTCTGCATGTGGCTACGTCATATACAAATTGTCATTCATGAATCATGACCTTGCATCAAATATATCTAGAAAAAAAATTATTTCTAACAGCAGGTTTTTTTTACATTTTCTAATAATTATAAGATGACGGGTAAGAAAAGAAAAATAAAAAAAAACAGCCAAGCACAAAAAAAAACAAGA